>CANNZV010003776.1:23-54658 GCA_947561585.1 Caprella mutica
TCATCCTCTTCTATTTAGGCCTTTTATTTTAGGTCTACCTGATATAATTTTTCAAGTAAGCCAGTTAAAAAGATGGAACACATAAGAACTGTAGCTGGTTTGATGGGAGTAAGATTTAATATATATTCAGTTACACATTAGTATAAAGTGGCATCTACTGCCCCAATTAGGAGGTGATTCAGTAAGTACAGGTGTCTGTACCTACTACAATGTACTTTGTGCTATTTACACGCGTGGTGTTTGTTCTATAAGCAGTTTATTATGATTAGATAAGTTTTAATGTTAAGGCAGGCAGTTTTACCGTGATATTTTATATGCTTTATCGATGTGTAATTCGCACTTTATTCTATTTTCTGTATCTGTAGCAAGAAAACCAATAACCAGGCTATATAAATGAAGATTCAACCAAACCCTATATGCTCGTTGTCAGTAATTCACTCCCGACATTCACAATTTTAAAATTTTATTACAGACAAACCCCGTTTTTATTACACCCTGATTTTATAAAATTGGTCATAATCTCGATGTTATTATCGTTCAGACACAGAAAATGAAGACATTTTTTAGGTGATTATTTCGCGGTAACTACAATAAACATCAATATTACTATTCAGATGAGGTTATCAGTAGCAATGATTCAGAAATTCAAATTGTCCCATTTTACAGTAAGTTCTGTGTTATCGCACGGTTTCATATTTTCGGATACGCAATAAATTCTTCCCCATATTTATTATTCATTTTTTATTTTAACTGGTATCCATGATTCCAATTTGAATATGAGTTAAATATTTATAAATATTATATTTTCTTTTCTTACGTGTCCGAAAATGTAGACCAACCAACCAATAACTTGGAACTTACCTCACTACTACCAAAAAATTCAAGGAATATAAAATTACTGTTTGTTCAAAATAACTCACCTTACCTGACATAAAGTCAAAGGCTGGTTTAACGTTAGAACTTCCAACACTTCTATCAGAAAGTCGTACATGAAACTGGAATGATTCATGTTTGCTGCGTTCTTTAAAGTCTCATAAATTGGCACCTCTGGTTCACTCCAGAAAGAACAAAAATGTGAATAATTTAATAAATTGGCACCTCTGGTTCACTCCAGAAAGAACAAAAATGTCGATAATTTAATAAATTGGCACCTCTGGTTCACTCCAGAAAGAACAAAAATGTCGATAATTTAATAAATTGGCACCTCTGGTTCACTCCAGAAAGAACAAAAATGTCGATAATTTAATAAATTGGCACCTCTGGTTCACTCCAGAAAGAACAAAAATGTCGATAATTTAATAAATTGGCACCTCTGGTTCACTCCAGAAAGAACAAAAATGTCGATAATTTAATAAATTGGCACCTCTGGTTCACTCCAGAAAGAACAAAAATGTCGATAATTTAATAAATTGGCACCTCTGGTTCACTCCAGAAAGAACAAAAATGTCGATGATTTAATAAATTGGCACCTCTGGTTCACTCCAGAAAGAACAAAAATGTCGATAATTTAATAAATTGGCACCTCTGGTTCACTCCAGAAAGAACAAAAATGTCGATAATTTAATAAATTGGCACCTCTGGTTCACTCCAGAAAGAACAAAAATGTCGATAATTTAATAAATTGGCACCTCTGCTTCACTCCAGAAAGAACAAAAATGTCGATAATTTAATAAATTGGCACCTCTGGTTCACTCCAGAAAGAACAAAAATGTCGATAATTTAATAAATTGGCACCTCTGGTTCACTCCAGAAAGAACAAAAATGTCGATAATTTAATAAATTGGCACCTCTGGTTCACTCCAGAAAGAACAAAAATGTCGATAATTTAATAAATTGGCACCTCTGGTTCACTCCAGAAAGAACAAAAATGTCGATAATTTAATAAATTGGCACCTCTGGTTCACTCCAGAAAGAACAAAAATGTCGATGATTTAATAAATTGGCACCTCTGGTTCACTCCAGAAAGAACAAAAATGTCGATAATTTAATAAATTGGCACCTCTGGTTCACTCCAGAAAGAACAAAAATGTCGATAATTTAATAAATTGGCACCTCTGGTTCACTCCAGAAAGAACAAAAATGTCGATAATTTAATAAATTGGCACCTCTGGTTCACTCCAGAAAGAACAAAAATGTCGATAAGTTATTGAAGAGTTACCCGTAGTTTACTTGTAAGGTGAAGGGTGACTTCAATTACTTCAGAAGACATTCTTGTTCTTGTTTTGGAGGTTTTCCTTTCAACCGAAGTGCACCCGCCTGACCTCCTCCACAACACACAACGAAAGAATTGATCTTTGAATACTCAATGATTTTTGACGGCCGAATGCCTGGTGGACAACATTTAACTTTATAACTCTAATTCCACTCCAGAAAAGAACAAGAATACCTTCTGAAGGACATGAAGTCACCCTTCATCTTACAGATGAAGGGTGATCTGTAAGAAGGGTAATTGTTCAATTATGTCGCTCTTAAGATAATATATTGTGTTCCAGAAGTCTTTAGCACATCTACACATTTAATATCTCTAAAAACAATTAAGGAAAAATTAGTAGCATTACAAATTTTTTTGTAATTTATCTTCAAAATGGTACCATTTCACAGCCAGTGGTAGCCCAGCAGATATGAGGAATAGAAATGTCACCAACACTTCTGTAACTTTCGTGTATCTCAACTCAACTCCTAAGTTTTTTTTTCGTCAAGTCACCGCGAATGTTTCGGTTATTCGATAATCCACTCAGTTAACCAAATTTGAAACTTTTTGAATCATATCCAGCTGGAGTCGAAGCAAAACTTCAAATCGAAGTTTTGGAGTTTGCAAAAAAATATCTGAGACTGGAGGCTGAATTAGGGAAGAGAGTTAGATAAATAAAAAGATTTATTTTCATAATATTTCTGAAAAATTATAAAGTTGAATTAACTGCATAGGAGATCTGACTGCATTGATTCAGGGATCTCAACATGAATACTTTATATTTTAAACAAGGAAAATACTTATAGTAATAAACTCTTGGACTATTTACATTGGGAATAATGTAAATGTCTGAGTAATGAGAAATGAAAAACAATATGTTTTTTAACATTTATCTATTCTAGTTATTGAATTCCATATAATTTACTTACTTTATATACCTGCAATCTTTATAATTTGACTGAAATCTTGGTTTAGTATTCGAAACAGACAGAGAGTTCTTCTACATTCAACACTGACACCAACTCAGTGCATCTCATTCTAAAACGAAATCGCGTTATTTCCGGGAATATTCTCGTGACTTGTAATCTTTGCAAGTCCGCATACAAATTCTGAGGAGAGAAATGCGAAGGTTCTCTTAAAAATAAGAGTTGAGGACATAAAGTGCATGTTCTCTTGTTCTATTAAATTATGACAATTTAATAGAAATACCAGAATTGCCACCTTTAATAGCTTAATATATACACTGAATGGAGGTTAGGGAACATCAGAAATTCTGACTTAAGTGCCAAACTTCGAAGCTTCCTGCCTTTACACATATATGATATTAAAGATGTGAATCTTGTATTTTCTTTTAATTTCGATTATAAAAAAATAGAATGAGGTGCATTTTAGCTAGAAAAATTACTACCACGTAACTAGAGGAATTACTACCACGTAGCTAGAGGAATTACTACCACGTAACTAGAGGAATTACTACCACGTAACTAGAGGAATTACTACCACGTAACTAGAGGAATTACTACCACGTAACTAGAGGAATTTCTACCACGTAACTAGAGGAATTACTACCACGTAACTAGAGGAATTACTACCACGTAGCTAGAGGAATTACTACCACGTAACTAGAGGAATTACTACCACGTAACTAGAGGAATTACTACCACGTAACTAGAGGAATTACTACCACGTAACTAGAGGAATTTCTACCACGTAACTAGAGGAATTACTACCACGTAACTAGAGGAATTACTACCACGTAACTAGAGGAATTACTACCACGTAACTAGAGGAATTAATACCACGTAACTAGAGGAATTGCTACCACGTAACTAGAGGAATTACTACCACGTAACTAGAGGAATTACTACCACGTAACTAGAGGAATTTCTACCACGTAACTAGAGGAATTTCTACCACGTAACTAGAGGAATTACTACCACGTAACTAGAGGAATTACTACCACGTAACTAGAGGAATTACTACCACGTAACTAGAGGAATTACTACCACGTAACTAGAGGAATTACTACCACGTAACTAGAGGAATTACTACCACGTAACTAGAGGAATTTCTACCACGTAGCTAGAGGAATTACTACCACGTAACTAGAGGAATTACTACCACGTAACTAGAGGAATTACTACCACGTAACTAGAGGAATTACTACCACGTAACTAGAGGAATTACTACCACGTAACTAGAGGAATTACTACCACGTAACTAGAGGAATTACTACCACGTAACTAGAGGAATTAATACCACGTAACTAGAGGAATTACTACCACGTAGCTAGAGGAATTACTACCACGTAACTAGAGGAATTACTACCACGTAACTAGAGAAATTACTACCACGTAACTAGAGGAATTACTACCACGTAACTAGAGGAATTACTACCACGTAACTAGAGGAATTACTACCACGTAACTAGAGGAATTACTACCACGTAACTAGAGGAATTACTACCACGTAACTAGAGGAATTTCTACCACGTAGCTAGAGGAATTACTACCACGTAACTAGAGGAATTACTACCACGTAACTAGAGGAATTACTACCACGTAACTAGAGGAATTACTACCACGTAACTAGAGGAATTACTACCACGTAACTAGAGGAATTACTACCACGTAACTAGAGGAATTACTACCACGTAACTAGAGGAATTACTACCACGTAACTAGAGGAATTACTACCACGTAACTAGAGGAATTTCTACCACGTAGCTAGAGGAATTACTACCACGTAACTAGAGGAATTACTACCACGTAACTAGAGGAATTACTACCACGTAACTAGAGGAATTACTACCACGTAACTAGAGGAATTACTACCACGTAACTAGAGGAATTACTACCACGTAACTAGAGGAATTACTACCACGTAACTAGAGGAATTACTACCACGTAACTAGAGGAATTACTACCACGTAACTAGAGGAATTACTACCACGTAACTAGAGGAATTACTACCACGTAACTAGAGGAATTTCTACCACGTAACTAGAGGAATTACTACCACGTAACTAGAGGAATTTCTACCACGTAGCTAGAGGAATTACTACAACTTAGCTAGAGGAATTATTTTTGATAATTCCGACGCATTTTTGTCCTTTACTACTTGTTAAAACTTTAGTTTCATAATATCACATAATATTCAATACAACAGATGAACAAAGTAGACAAAATCACTTTGAATATTTACTATCAGAGCAGTATTGACTTAATGGCTTACAGTTGCAACTTTAATGTTTCCTTTCAATTGAAATCTGTTTTTCCACCTCAGCTTAAATAGAAAGAAGTAAAAGTCAAAGGAATTCGTTTGACGAATGCTACCGTGAGAATGAAACTGTATTTACCTGCTGCCATCAATTAAAAGTAACAATTTATACTCTGATTGATATTTAATTGAACAAACACAAATAATGAAAAGTTTACCACTTCGATACTATTTCATAAAGTACTGATATAAATGTTCAATTTGAATAATCTTAAATAATATAAAATCTTTAGTCTTTAACCATAATAATTCCATAAATGATTATCATATTATGAAGTTCTTTTCTTTATCATTTCTCTAAAGTCTCGACTGTGTTATAAATTTGTAAGATGACTCAGCATTAAATTACTCTGTCTGCCTTTCTCATTTATCAACATTTATGAAGTCCCTCGGGAAATACACTCCCTAACATAAATTCTGAAAGTTACTGCATAGTGTTTCTATCGGATATATGTAATATCATTAAATAGATTAATAAAGTTTGGTATTCCGTTATAGTGGTATTGGTATTCCGTTATAATGGTATTGGTATTCCGTTATAATGGTATTGGTATTCCGTTATAATGGTATTGGTATTCCGTTATAATTGTATTGGTATTCCGTTATAATGGTATTGGTATTCCGTTATAATGGTATTGGTATTCCGTTATAATGGTATTGGTATTCCGTTATAATGGTATTGGTATTCCGTTATAATGGTATTGGTATTCCGTTATAATGGTATTGGTATTCCGTTATAATGGTATTGGTATTCCGTTATAATGGTATTGGTATTCCGTTATAATTGTATTGGTATTCCGTTATAATGGTATTGGTATTCCGTTATAATGGTATTGGTATTCCGTTATAATGGTATTGGTATTCCGTTATAATGGTATTGGTATTCCGTTATAATGGTATTGGTATTCCGTGATAATGGTATTGGTATTCCGTTATAATGGTATTGGTATTCCGTTATAATGGTATTGGTATTCCGTGATAATGGTATTGGTATTCCGTTATAATGGTATTGGTATTCCGTTATAATGGTATTGGTATTCCGTTATAATGGTATTGGTATTCCGTTATAATGGTATTGGTATTCCGTTATAATGGTATTGGTATTCCGTTATAATGGTATTGGTATTCCGTTATAATGGTATTGGTATTCCGTTATAATGGTATTGGTATTCCGTTATAATGGTATTGGTATTCCGTTATAATGGTATTGGTATTCCGTGATAATGGTATTGGTATTCCGTTATAATGGTATTGGTATTCCGTTATAATAGTATTGGTATTCCGTGATAATGGTATTGGTATTCCGTTATAATGGTATTGGTATTCCGTTATAATGGTATTGGTATTCCGTTATAATGGTATTGGTATTCCGTTATAATGGTATTGGTATTCCGTTATAATGGTATTGGTATTCCGTTATAATAGTATTGGTATTCCGTGATAATGGTATTGGTATTCCGTTATAATGGTATTGGTATTCCGTTATAATGGTATTGGTATTCCGTTATAATGGTATTGGTATTCCGTTATAATGGTATTGGTATTCCGTTATAATGGTATTGGTATTCCGTTATAATGGTATTGGTATTCCGCTATAATGGTATTGGTATTCCGTTATAATTGTATTGGTATTCCGTTATAATTGTATTGGTATTTCATTATAGGTATTGTGTTGTAAGTTATTGTGCTGCAGGAGTGTTGGTGACATTAGTTATGTTGTAAGTTATTGTGCTGCAGTAGTGTTGGTGACATTTCTAGTTCTCTTTTTTGCTATCATTAGTGGAAGGTAATATTTTAGGGGGCATTTATTCATTCATTTATTTCTCATATTGTTATTTGCATAACTTAAAAAGTATTTGGTGTGACGATTGGTCAATGTCAAGGAACCATTTAGTAAGATTTTGGGAGCAATGGGGTCATTGATAAAGGTCAAGGTCAAGGTCATTTAGAGCTCAATAACTCAAAAAGTATTCGACCAAATTGTCTGAAATTTTGTAGAACGATTGATCATTATCCAGGAACCAATTTATTAGTTTTTGGGAGGGAACTGGATAAAGGTCAAGGTCATGTATAAGGCTTTACGAGTGCCCGTCACCTTTATGGTAGTAAGATGGTACCATTTTAAAGATAAATTAGGTTTTTTTTTTAAATAATCATGATTTTATTTATGTCCTTGAATTAAAATAATTTTTACCCTAATTTATTTTGAGACATACATCACCGTAGTCGAAATACGTCGATTGATGTCATCCTTCAATTGAATTGTTTGTAAATAGTGATGATTTGACAAACTACTTAAATAAGTATTTTACTTTAACAAAATATGTTTACTTCTTTGATTTATAAACAATTTAATTTATAGTTCCATTCTTTTTATTTATAAATTCTGATGCTACTTAGGAAGCTGGTAAACTGAACGGTTCATATTTATAATCAGTGATAATGTTAAATAGGAGTTAATCCCATTTTTCGATAATGGTTAAGAAGTTTGCAGAAAAGTTTACTATCAAGTATACTGATAAATCTACAAGGATGGAGAACTAAATCACACTGAAAATAATTAAGTTAGTTTTATTCAGATCTCTCCTTGCAGCCTCAATTTTTTGGTATTTACTGTCAGAAAGTCAGAGGAAAAATGATAGACTGTAAGTGTTCTAAATTTACGATTTAAACTACGCCGTCTCATTTCTAGTTGTAGATTGATTATAATTTTACATTGATTATAAACAACGATTGGGAGGATATGAATGGTGATTGTTATTTCTGACAAAGTATTTCTCTCTCCATTGAACTAATAATAATAATAGTAAGTGACGCTGTCGTTCACCTCATTGCCATTTACTGACATTTGCATGAATTTAAAATGTCTCCAAATAATCAACTGCTTTTCGGTTTAGGGAATTGGTTCGAGTTATTGAGAAGAAAATTGCAATCTGAATGTGAAATGGTTATTGAGAAAAATTTCATATGTAGAATGGTAATTTCCTTACTTTTATTTTTGCTAATTAATCACTATTGTGAAAGTATAAACCGTTTCAATGCACTAAATTTATAACAGAAACAGAACTGAACTTCACAATTTGTGATATTTTTCTCAATATTTACCATAATTTATCTTAATTAAATTCTACTTAAAAATCTCTTTACTGAATACTCTATTATTTGATATTGCAGTCTGTTAGAGTTTTCACACGCACTAACGAATCGTCCAAACTATTTAAATGTATTCAAGTCATTTTATTCATTATTTTAAGGTATGTATTCCTGATATCTTAAGCTTGTATGAATGTTCAATAGAATAAAATAAACCTGGAATATCTATATGTATTACATACATAACACAATAATAATATTGTTTATATATATACAAATTGTGTATGTTTATAAGCCATTTAGCGGCACTTACCAATAAACTCATCAGATTGTTCTCAATTTTTAGTATGTCATAGTTTAACACTTTTCAAGATATTTTTATTCTTCTGAATTTATTTTATATATTTTATTAAAAATTATATATTTTTTATTTTGAAAAGTACTATTTCTATTGTATTCTTTATTAATTATTTGCAAGACAATTTTGTCTGTTATTCTCTGTGGTTTATTACTACAATATAATGGTAATTAAACTTGTGAGGAAAATAGTGAACTAAAAATAATGGTGTATCATTCGAGTGATACTTGCTCGCTATAGGGATAATTATTATCTTAAAAGTAATGATAACTTTCCTATATAGAAAATACTTAAAGTTCTTTATTAAGAACTTTTGCATAAATAATTTCTTTTGTTTTGTTTTCGAAACATAAGATTTCGATCTAATATTTCATCATAAAATATTAAATAAATACAAAATGAAAATTCGGATTCTGATTGAGTAAAATTAAATTATTTATCATTTAATATTTCCAGTTTTTCCAAGGAAGAGGAAACTGGTTTGCCTTCAATTGTTAGAGTTTCATTTTATTGATAGCATCAGAAACTCTACGGATATTTCCTCGTAAACTTCTAACAGATCTGTTATTATCCGACTGCAATGGCAGTGGAAAGTTGGAATGTTTTTAATCTGGCAACAATATTTCTCTTCTTAATGCACTGATTTGGAAGAAGTTAACGATGAGGTTTGGGGATTGTTTTGAACTTGACTTATCGAAGTTATATATTGACCTACAGAAAGAAAATTATAGTTATATTATTTCGACAGTTACGCAGTTTCGTAGATATTTGCTACTTATAATGTACTGGTAGTTTGGTAGCTCAAGTCACGATGACTGTTCACTTTAGTCAGTTAACTCACTATCAAGTTGTCAGTATTTTAATACCATGGTAACAAATGAACCAAACTGATTATTGGTCAGAAATGTAAGAATTTAACTTTTTCTTTCAGTTACATTGTCCCGTTTTGTGTTCCGAAATTTCAGTTGTCTAAAGTAGCATATTTATTATATTAAGAATTATTGTTATTGTTTTTGTATTTGGTTTGTGCTGTTCTATTTGAGTCTCGTGGTTATATTTTCTTAGTTGGTTGTGACTTGGACAATATAGTTAAAGTTTTAAGGTGAATTTTGTTTAGTTTTCATGTAAAATAAAAGCTATGTATAAATTAAGAAACATGGGATTAATTTACTTTTTATCAAACTCATAGTCTTATATATACGATATTATACGTACACAACTGCCATTAATTGTTGCGTAAGTTCTGTGAATAATAATTAAAAATCAACTATTAACAAATAAATAAGAATGGCATAGTTACTCTGAAATATGTTTCCCAAAGTTTCTATAATGCGGATAAAAGAAAGGAAATGCATCAATTTTAGGACACACTCAGTTATTATAAGGACTTTTTTTAGCGACTTTAAAACTCTTTTTTAGAGCTATAGAAACTCTTTAAAGCGCTATTTCGACTACTTTCGTTAGAACTAAAAATCCGGGCTCTAGTAATAACTGATAGATACTTTGATTTATATAATTGTGTTACATTGGACAAACCAAAACAAACTCCCATTCTATAGAATGGCAAAATCTCAGAATTAATTTAGGTACATCACCTTGAAATACTGTAACCAACTGGATATCAATATCAAAAACTCAGGTAATAAAATTTGCTCAAAAAAATTAACAAACTCTAACTTACTAGTTTCCTATTCAACTTAGTAATATATTTTCAAATACATTAATTCATATATATGTGTGTATATATATATTTTTTTTGTAGGTCCTTTTAGCCATGAAGCGAAAGCTTATTTGTGTCTCTATTGCCCTGCATTAGAAAGTACTGTTTTGTGCGTAATAATTTACTGAAATTGCCCAAAGAGTAATTAAAGTGATTAAATAAAAATAAAACTGTAATTTTATGCTCCTAGAATTTTATTTGGTAGTAGGGTAAGGTCTAAGTTATTGGTTGGTTCTACTTTTTCGGACACGTAAGAATAGAAAATATCATAATAATTAGAGCCAAGATTTATAGTTCTAAAGGAACTAGTCGAAATAGCGCAAAAAAGAAGTTTTCACAGCTCTAAAAAAGAGATTTAAGGTCGGTAAAAAAGTCCTTATAATAGTTGAGTGTGTCCTAGAATTTGTTCATTTCCTAACTTTTATCCGCATTATAGAAACTATTGGCAAAAATTCCGGAGTAACTATGCTATTCTTGTTTATGTGTTAATAGTTATTAGTTATTAATTACAGAACTTACCTAACACTTT
This sequence comes from Caprella mutica, assembly GCA_947561585.1. Taxonomy (NCBI): domain Eukaryota; kingdom Metazoa; phylum Arthropoda; class Malacostraca; order Amphipoda; family Caprellidae; genus Caprella; species Caprella mutica. The sequence continues at coordinate 11,194 of CANNZV010003776.1, forward strand.
TGGCAGTTGTGTACATATAATATCGTATATATAAGACTATGAGTTTAATAAATAGTAAATAAACCACATGTTTCTTAATTTATACATAGCTTTTATTTTACAAGAAACTAACAAGAAGAAAGTAAACTAAACAAAATTTACCCCAAAACTATGTTGTCAAAGTCACAACCAAATAAGAATATATAACGAAGAAACTTAAATAGAACAGCACAAACCAAATGTAAAACAGTAAAAATAATCGATTATTAATATAATAAATATGCTACTTTTTAATGAAATAATTAAACTTCATTACGAGAAATTACCAACATTTTATTGACATTTACAGCTGTCATGCTTAGTTTCTTGTCACTTAAAATCATTCTCACTTTTGAAAAGCATCTTTCAACTACAAAACAGTTCCGAGTTGTTTCACTTTGGGCATGCTTGGTCTTAACTGTTGCAGCATGAACTCTCAACTAACAATGACATGCAGAAATGTGTTTGCTGAGAGTAACTTCTTTAAGCAAAGAGCAAAATTAACCTGTCGCAATAATTAAATACCATATATTTATTTTATTGCGCATATCTTCATATATCATTCCATTTATTTAAGAAAACTACATAATATTATACTGTATTGAGTAGTGATTTATTCATTTTCCAATTCAATAAAATTTAACAATAATTATGCACGTACGTTTTCTATGGAATATTACTATAAAAAATGTGGATGAAATGGCACACTAATTTAAATGTATCTTGAATATTTAATTTATCAATAATATAATTATCTGTTACAAATATATTTCGCATGTAAAAGATAGTTCATCACAGGTTTATAGTCGTTTATACCATAATTACTAGTTTTATCTTTTAATTTCTAGTCAAAATAGCTTTTATAGTCAAAATAGCGTTTATGCTATAAGCGCTATAAAACTTTATTTTTATAGTCAAAATAGCGTTTATGCTATAAGCGCTATAAAACTTTATTTTTATAGTCAAAATAGCGTTTATGCTATAAGCGCTATAAAACTTTATTTTTATAGTCAAAATAACTTTTATGCTATAAGCGCTATAAAACTTTATTTTTATAGTCAAAATAGCGTTTATGCTATAAGCGCTATAAAACTTTATTTTTATAGTCAAAATAGCGTTTATGCTATAAGCGCTATAAAACTTTATTTTTATAGTCAAAATAGCGTTTATGCTATAAGCGCTATAAAACTTTATTTTTATGGTCAAAATAGCGTTTATGCTATAAGCGCTATAAAACTTTATTTTTATGGTCAAAATAGCGTTTATAGCATAAGAACTGAAAATCCGGGCTCTAATAATAATTATTCAACTTCTATTCTAATTGGTATCACGGATGCCAATTGAAATAAAAAATGAATAATGATAATTATATTTAGATTTGATTGAAAAGACGGGAAATCCATATTATTAGAGGTTGATTTTTTAAACTCAGCGTTGAATTATTTTTATTTACAAAAAACCTTCAACGCTGAATTTAAATAACCTCTGATTATATATAGATTTTTCTACGTGTCCGAAACAATGGAACTGTGCGATAAAACGGAACTTGACCTAAAATGAGACATGTTGAATAGCATTCTAAGTTTTAATGGTCACATTTCATTATAATTTCAAAAAGGGAAATACACGTAAAGATAAATATATTTGTTCAAAAAAGAGAAAATATCTCTTGAGCAGAAGATAGAAATAACAAACCGTATTGAATGTGGTGAATGAAATCACTAGAGAACTAGGCCTCAACAGGCCACAGTCTCTAACATTTCAAGAAGCATATACTACATCATTGACTGTAGTGCTACTAATCCATCATATCGATGTAATAATTTAATTTAATTGTCGAGGGAGAGACTAGTAGAATGGTTGAGAAGTCAAAATGGAAATTTTCTTCTGTTATATAAGGACTTATTTGCTTCTAGTGTACTCATCTGAATAGTTATAGTGAAATCACCACAAAAAATTGTCTCCGTTTTCTATGTCTCCGAAAAGCACTCACATCGAGACTTGTCTCGAAATTACTAAAACTTTTATAAATGCAGGGTGCTAAATTCGGGCCTGCCTGTACTTTATTAATCAGATTGAACATTTTTTTATCCTTTATGCTGAATTAATTTAATCGTGAAAAATTATCCATTTGATATCCTTATTATATAATTAATTATCATAATTGTTCTATGAATGTGAGCAAACTAAACATATTGAACAAATCTCAATTATTTTGCTTACCTTAAATATATGCGTGCAAATTGGTTCGATTATATACAATTATACATGTGATTAACCGGTCTTTAGGGAAAATATCTCAAAATGATACCGAAAATACATTATTTGAATGGAGTAATGGGGGACACATAGTTCTCTTAGAGTGTCAGTGTACCAAGAGTAATGGGGGACACATAGTCCTCTTAGAGTCTCAGTGTACCAAGAGTAATGGGGGACACATAGTCCTCTTAGAGTGTCAGTGTACCAAGAGTAATGGGGGACACATAGTCCTCTTAGAGTGTCAGTGTACCAAGAGTAATTTAATATATCAAAAATCACTCTGAAGATTTTACCACATTTCCGATAAGGGGAGAAAGTCAAAACATTACAATAGCAAAATAAATTCTTCAACCGAACATCAAACATTTGGCATAAATAGTAATAAACAAGTTTATCCAGAGCATTGTAGAAAAATAGAGATGCTCTTTTTAATGGATTAAGTACTTTATTAAATCATAATGATGAACAAAACCTATGTTTGATGAGTTGATCTTCAGACTGAAATCTAATTTATCGAAAAAAATCATCATGATCTCTTCATGAAACTTGTATTATATACGGTATTTTATTTTATCGAAAAACCTATAATCTAGAGATATATTCATTATTATGGTTAAATATAATCGACATTTAGTTTGAAATTAGTTGAAATGACTTAAATTAAAAGAATATAAATAATTTCAAAAAGTAAGTTGAACTAAGCATTGAAGTTTTTAAAATTAAAATTTAATTCTTTTAACGTTGAGCTCCAATTCTATTTTGAAATTGCTTGATATGTTTTCAAATCAAAGATCTCTGGATATAACATACTTCATGCAATTGCTCACACATCAACTTGATAATACCGTAACTATTAGTGAAATCTCCCACCTATTGCTCAATACTAACTATATAAGTTTTCCGAAGGTAAGCAATCTGATAGGTTTAGTGAGAAACTTCTATTGGATCTATAGCATCAATATTTCTAAGAAATCTCCTCAAATCTCCGCATTAATCTGATGGATTAGAATCACTTCTTCAAATGCTGGCAATGATATTTTGTTATACCATTTTAACTGTATGAATATTGCTGCATAGTAAATTAAATATATAATGCATAAGTACATCTATTAGTTTATTTAAACCCATGTAGGATATGAGAAGAAAAATAACATAAATTTTTTACCGATAAATAGATTATCAAATAGTGCTCTGATAGTTTTTAGCTTAGATTTCTTTATCATTATAACAAAATAGTTGGTACAGCTTCAAATGCCAATATTCCCTCTTTTTTCTCTATTCTCTCTCTTAAATTAGTGATCTTTATCATCAGGATCTTGGAGTGATGATCACCAGGGATCTAAAGTTCTGTCGACAGTACCTGTAAGCTGAGAAAGAGCAAACAAGATCTTAGGGTACATCAAGAGGCAATTCAGATACAGAAACAGAGAGACAGTCATCACCCTGTACAACTCTCTGGTAAGACCTCTTTTGAGTTGGTGGTCAAGTTCTGGTCACCGACGTTGCAACCGGACATCCATGGTTTGAACGGGTGTAAACGAGGGCGACTAAACTTGTACTGCAATTCGTCACAAGGGATACGTACGTCGGCTAGAAGATCTGGGCCTCTTCACACTTGAGCAGCGACGTTTGAGGGGTCAATTCATTGAGACTTTTAAGATCCTTCGAGGGATAAGTCGAGTTGATCCCGAAGACTACTTTTCGTTCTGTGTGAACCCCATCCGCAAGGAAGGTGGTTCCGTCAGAGTGGAAGGTGGTTCCGTCGAGGTTCACCACAGCTTAGCTAGAGAGCTTCATGTAGGTAAAGATCTGTAATGCTTAGAACAGACTGCCAGAAAAATCGTCTGAAGCCTGATTGTCGACACATTCAAAAGGCGACTTGACAGGATAATCAGTGAGCTGGATAACTGAGCTGCCAAGCGCCACAATGATTTGACCTCAGAGTTGAGATGAAGGTGCTAATTACTCTGATATCTCTGACAGCACTCTCACTTCAACTCCAACCGACTAAGAGGACACCTAGAGATCTAGTTACATCCTGAGTCCTGTCACCGTCTCAGGGACTGCCTTCGGTTGGTCCCTGTTAAAAGGGGGTTGTGTTTTGTGGGTTTGACTGACCAAATCTAGAATAAAACTTAGAGCCAATGATTATACTAACACTGTACTCCTACGCCTGGTGAAGGTTCTTCATTTGTCAGGTTTGGGAATAAGGTTTAGATTGCATAGGCTCCAAGTGGGGAGTGAGTGAGATGAGTCATTCTCGACGTTTAATCCGATGTAGAGTGCATGTATACAGGGCCATCCTTGGATGGGCATATTGTGCCTTTTGAAGGTCCCTTTATCCTTGTGACTCTTTCATTCTCTCTTCCTCTTCTCTCTCTCTCTCTTCCTCCTCCTCTCTCTTCCCCCTCTTCAATCTTCTCCCTCTTCTCTTGTCTCTCTCTTCCCTCTCATTCCTATTTGCGCTGTTCTCTCTCTTCTTTCTTCTCCGTCTTCATCTTTCTGCTCTGCATTTAATTAACTCAGGAGAGCATGTGAGATGAATCACCTTCATTTTGGCAATGCTCAAATAACCTCACTAAGGAATTCACCAAAGGAACTGTAATGGTAATTATTAAAGTATTAGGCCTCAATTTCAACCAATGAAAATATATATTAGCAATTAATTACATTGTTTTATGTCTTTCATGAAAAAAATAGATAAAAACTTAAGAATTATAATACTAAAATTTTTCATCGATGATAAGTTGAATAGTTTGAAAAAAAAAATATTTGTTCTGAAAATATGAAACAATCTTCAATTATTTTATTACTTATTTGGTTAATACATGGACAACTCTAGGTAAGGACTGATTTTTTGCCTTTTACAGCTCTCAAAATAAGGCCAATATTATATTACCATGTATTTTGTGAAGTTAGATGTTTCGACACCTAACCAATATTTTATTTGTTGTGAATAAGTAAATTATTTTGGATCATGGAAAAATATTTTTAAAATAATGATTTATTATACTACTCAAATATAGGTACATACAATTAACATTACAAATTAATCAATAACGCAATGTATTAAATAATTTTACACTTTACAGTTTTTTCATGATAATGAATCAAGAATTATCTTGGTTACGCTTTGGCTTTTTGAAGTGCGAACATGATCATCTGCGACATGTTTATCTGCGTTTTCGCTGAGCATTGAAGAAGCAATTACACACTGCCCTCAAAATACGTTTGGAAAATGGTTCTTCGATCATGCTGCTCGCAGGTCAATCTCGGTACATCTACAAACTTCTCTAGTATCGCTAAGCCTGCTTCGATAGACGGAATTCCACTGATTTTGATGACATTTGAGCTAGCATATAGGTTTGCAAAAGACATAGCAACATCATACCTGTTGTTTAGAACAAATTTATATCCCTCAGTCAATAAATCTTCGATTAAAGTGGCTTGGCATCGGAGCGTACTTATAATTGCTTTGGTGGTTTGAACAGATAGAGTGAATTTTTCAACATTAGGAATAGCCTCTACTTTCCACTCCTCAAACCAATTTGCTAGCTTGCTTAGGAATTCTGGCTTCCCACCTCCAATAACTGCTACGTTTCCAATCTTGTTGTTATAGTTGAAGCAAAATCTAGCATTTGAAATGGTTCACCATGTTGAGATCAGGTGGAGGAAATCAGCAGAGTCCTGTGCATTGGGAAAATATTTCAGAATAGTTACTCTTGTGGACGGATCGAAGATAGCCAGCGCTACAGTCACACTTTGTTTACAATTCCCTGGATGTAGAACCATTGTCGAGAGTTTGGGAGCAGCACGAAGGTTTGCCTTATTTTCCCTCTCTTTCTCATGGACCTTGTGTAACAAACTCAAAGATATTCCCTCCCTGCAGTCTTTCGGTTGCCTTCTTGGGGTCTTGAGTCTTTCAAAAATGGCAGCAGGAGGTAGATTAATCACTTTTTGGGAATCAGGAACAATAGTTGGTAATGGCTTCAACGTTGACTTCAGCTTGATACGAGTTAGGCCACGTTCACACTGCAAGCGGAGCAGAGCGGCGCGCTCGAAAAATTAATGTATATTTGACGCTAGCAGCACCGCTAGCGTCAAATATACATTAATTTTTCGAGTGCGCCGCTCCGCTTCGCTTGCAGTGTGAACGTGGCCTTAGGGTCTTAACAGTCACGTTTTCCACCAAATGTTTATAGCAAATGAAGGAATATTCCTAAGTTCTGTAGAATCCTTCCGATTCAAAAACTTTATCCATTTAGTTTTCTGCTCTTCATCTTCAGGCAGGGGAAATACCGTCCCTTTTTCATAACCAGCGTAGTTGGAGTAACAGCTCACGATCGAACACTTATTTACCATCTTGATTTAACGAATAAAAATAAGCAATTCATGCAAATCGTGCAGCCTTATATTCAAATCATTGTATGTATGCTACGAGTTTTACTTATTGTGGATTAATATCCCAACTCGAAAATACATGGTAATATAATATTGGCCTTGTTTTGGGGGCAATAAAAGGCAACAAATCAGTCCATACCAAGAGTTGTCCATGGTTAATAGTAACTGTTTTTGACACCATTAAAATAATGAATAGTTACTCCGTTTGTCTGCATTAAAGAAATGATAAAACATTCGATGTAGAATAAAAGAAATATTATTTGACAGAAAATTATTGTATGAGGGTAAAATACAGCTCAGTTAGTTAGGTTTGAGGGTAAAATACAGCTCAGTTAGTTAGGTTTGAGGGTAAAATACATCTCAGTTAGTTAGGTTTGAGGGTAAAATACAGCTCAGTTAGTTAGGTTTGAGAGAGTAAAATACAGCTCAGTTAGTTAGGTTTGAGGGTAAAATACCGCTCAGTTAGTTAGGTTTGAGAGTAAAATACAGCTCAGTTAGTTAGGTTTGAGGGTAAAATACAGCTCAGTTAGTTAGGTTTGAGGGTAAAATACAGCTCAGTTAGTTAGGTTTGAGGGTAAAATACAGCTCAGTTAGTTAGGTTTGAGGGTAAAATACATCTCAGTTAGTTAGGTTTGAGGGTAAAATACAGCTCAGTTAGTTAGGTTTGAGGGTAAAATACCGCTCAGTTAGTTAGGTTTGAGGGTAAAATACCGCTCAGTTAGTTAGGTTTGAGGGTAAAATACCGCTCAGTTAGTTAGTTTTGAGGGTAAAATACAACTCAGTTAGTTAGGTTTGAGGGTAAAATACCGCTCAGTTAGTTAGGTTTGAGGGTAAAATACAGCTCAGTTAGTTAGGTTTGAGGGTAAAATACAGCTCAGTTAGTTAGGTTTGAGGGTAAAATACAGCTCAGTTAGTTAGGTTTGTGGGTAAAATACAGCTCAGTTAGTTAGGTTTGAGGGTAAAATACAGCTCAGTTAGTTAGGTTTGAGGGTAAAATACAGCTCAGTTAGTTAGGTTTGAGGGTAAAATACCGCTCAGTTAGTTAGGTTTGAGGGTAAAATACCGCTCAGTTAGTTAGGTTTGAGGGTAAAATACCGCTCAGTTAGTTAGTTTTGAGGGTAAAATACAACTCAGTTAGTTAGGTTTGAGGGTAAAATACCGCTCAGTTAGTTAGGTTTGAGGGTAAAATACAGCTCAGTTAGTTAGGTTTGAGGGTAAAATACAGCTCAGTTAGTTAGGTTTGAGGGTAAAATACAGCTCAGTTAGTTAGGTTTGTGGGTAAAATACAGCTCAGTTAGTTAGGTTTGTGGGTAAAATACAGCTCAGTTAGTTAGTTTTGAGGGTAAAATACAACTCAGTTAGTTAGGTTTCTTAATTCTGGTCCATACGCGCTACTAATTAATTAATCCTCTTTTGCACACTAAGTTCTCTTTGCAGACTTTACTAAGAGACATTCTTTTCCTCCTGAAAATCCTTATTTGGAATTAAAAACAGCAAAGAAATACACGGAAGTCAGTAATTTTTTCATAGTACGGTACAGTAAAGCTCTTTAATTAGGATATTCTGTACAGTGCTATAGTTTTTCTAATGAAGTATTTCCCAAGTAACGGATACATTTCCCAAGTAACGGATACATTTCCCAAGTAACGGATACATTTCCCGAGTAACAGATACATTTCCCAAGTAACGGATACATTTCCCAAGTAACGGATACATTTCCCAAGTAACGGATACATTTCCCAAGTAACGGATAAATTTCCCAAGTAATGGATACATTTCCCAAGTAACGGATAAATTTCCCAAGTAATGGATACATTTCCCAAGTAACGGATACATTTCCCGAGTAACAGATACATTTCCCAAGTAACGGATACATTTCCCAAGTAACGGATAAATTTCCCAAGTAACGGATACATTTCCCAAGTAACGGATAAATTTCCCAAGTAACGGATACATTTCCCAAGTAACGGATAAATTTCCCAAGTAATGGATACATTTCCCAAGTAACGGATAAATTTCCCAAGTAATGGATACATTTCCCAAGTAACGGATACATTTCCCAAGTAACGGATACATTTCCCAAGTAACGGATACATTTCCCAAGTAACGGATAAATTTCCCAAGTAACGGATACATTTCCCAAGTAACGGATACATTTCCCAAGTAATGGATACATTTCCCAAGTAACGGATACATTTCCCAAGTAACGGATACATTTCCCAAGTAACGGATAAATTTCCCAAGTAACGGATACATTTCCCAAGTAACGGATAAATTTCCCAAGTAACGGATACATTTCCCAAGTAACGGATACATTTCCCAAGTAATGGATACATTTCCCAAGTAACGGATACATTTCCCAAGTAACGGATACATTTCCCAAGTAACGGATAAATTTCCCAAGTAACGGATACATTTCCCAAGTAACGGATACATTTCCCAAGTAACGGATAAATTTCCCAAGTAACGGATACATTTCCCAAGTAACGGATACATTTCCCAAGTAATGGATACATTTCCCAAGTAACGGATACATTTCCCAAGTAACGGATACATTTCCCAAGTAACGGATACATTTCCCAAGTAACGGATACATTTCCCAAGTAACGGATACATTTCCCAAGTAACGGATACATTTCCCAAGTAACGGATACATTTCCCGAGTAACGGATACATTTCCCAAGTAACGGATACATTTTCCAAGTAACGGATACATTTCCCAAGTAACAGATACATTTCCCAAGTAACGGATACATTTTCCAAGTACAACTGTGACCTTTAAGGTCATGTTGAACTTTGACCTTCAAGGTAATTTTGAACTGTGACCTTTAAGGTCATTATGAACTGTATCCTTTAAGGTCATGTTGAATTGTGATCTTTAAGGTCATGTTGAACTGTGACCTTTAAGGTCATGTTGAACTGCGATCTTAAATGTCATGTTGAATTGTGACCTTTAATGTCATTTTCAACTGTGATCTTTAAGGTCATGTTGAACTGTGACCTTTAATGTCATGTTGAATTGTGACCTTCAAGGTCATATTGAATTGTGATCTTTAAGATCATGTTGAATTGTGACCTTTAAGTCATGTTGAATTGTGACCTCTAAGGTCATTTTCAACTGTGACCTTTAAGGTCATGTTTTATTGTGACCTTTAAGTCATGTTGAATTGTGATTTTTAAGGTCATGTTGAATTGTGATCTTTAAGGTCATGTTGAATTGTGACCTTTAATGTCATGTTGAATTGTGACCTTTAAGGTCATATTGAATTGTGACCGTTAAGGTCATGTTTTATTGTGACCTTTAAGTCATGTTGAATTGTGATTTTTAAGGTCATGTTGAATAATGACCTTTAAGGTCATGTTGAATTGTGACCTTTAAGTCATGTTGAATTGTGACCTTTAAGATCATGTTGAATTGTGACCTTTAAGGTCATGTTGAATTGTGATCTTTAAGTCATGTTGAATTGTGATTTTTAAGGTCATGTTGAATAATGACCTTTAAGGTCATGTTGAATTGTGACCTTTAAGTCATGTTGAATTGTGATTTTTAAGGTCATGTTGAATAATGACCTTTAAGGTCATGTTGAATTGTGACCTTTAAGTCATGTTGAATTGTGACCTTTAAGGTCATGTTGAATTGTGACCTTTAAGGTCATGTTGAACTATCAATATAATCTTCATTCTACATCTCATGCATTTGCTAGTATTTTAGTTTTCAAATCTGTGTTATATGTAAAAAAGAATCCTAGAAAAGTTAAATATTACTGCATGTGTTGATGACAATTATAAAAAACATTATCACTGCTATTATGTTTGCCCTAATAGGAAAATAATATCAAGTCTGTAAAAATGCTCATTTTATATATCTGCACGATAGCTCGGAAGTTTTATTGAACAAACAATTAATAATTTTCTATAATGACAATACAATTACTCGTATATTTATACGAGGCTATATAATCTATTTGCAATTATCAGAGGAGTGTTCACATTTTATGTTGCAAATGGTGTTGAAATAAATATACTATATCTATAGGTGTAATATATATTATATTAACTGAAAGCAATCTGGTATTAGAGAAATCTTTTGTTTGTATATGTGCTGTTTCCGTGGAATGATATTATAGTCAATGTGAAATTGAATTATCAATCCAGTGTATGGATCACAGCACATCGTTCAAATGTATTTCAATCTTTATTTTTAGATTCGATATAATATAATTGAAAATATTTAACTTTATTGAAATTCAGTAAATAATGAATTACTCAGAATGACTGTTTAACTGAATATAAATAGTATGAATCATATAGAAATTAGTTAAAAGTTAAAAATAATTAGAAATTGGTTCACATGAGTTACATATGTATATAAAACATATCGTGTCCGGACGATTCGTCACGGGGACAATTCGTGGCGGATAATTCGTCGTGGACAATTCGTCGCAGACAATTCGCCGTGAACAATTCGTCGCGGACAATTCGTTGCGGACAATTCGTTGACGATATTTTGTCGTGGTCAATTCGTCGCGGACAATTCGTCGCGGACAATTCGTTGCGTACAATTCGTTGCGGATATTTTGTCGTGGTCAATTCGTCGCGGACAATTCGTCACGAATAATTCATTGCGGACAACTCGTCGTGGTCAATTCGTCATGACAATTCGTCGTTTGCAGTTTTCTTTATTTTTCCTATATTCGTAATTATAAATTTTCATCTCAAATTCAACATTATGTTGTACCATTTTTTAATTCTTCAAGTTACATCCAGAGATTTTGAGTTGGTTTTATCTAAGGTTTTAAGATTTATATAAATGTTGATATCAAGTCTTCATTAGAAAATCTGTTGTATTGAAGATACCAAGTTTTCTACATATTGTATCATGTATTAGTTTGAAGATTTGAAAGAAATGGAATATATGACGAATAAAAGGCGAAATTAAATATGAAACAAATTAATAATATGAAATATGGTGAAAGGTGAAAATATGGCAACCAATTGTCCACGACGAATTGTCTCCGCGACGAATTGTCCTAGCACCAAAACATAATAAATCATACTCTGTGAGAATTGCATATACCAACAAAATACATCAAACACATACACTCAGAGAAAACATACACCTGAAATTCACCATCACTAAGTAAATCTTAGAGTAAATGACTTCTGTACTCCTTCTTGAAAGTTCCAATAGATGAACTATTTAGATTTAGAAAATTTAAAGGAATCGTATTCCATATTTTGGTCCATTGTAGTGAGGGATCTTTGACATTGTCTAATCTCTTGAATGCTAGAGTTGAAGCAGTGAAAGATCTGGTGTCATGATTATGGGAAGGGTACGGTATATTACATAACATATGCTGCTTATACATGAAATACATACTGCCAATTTTTATACAGGGTGATCCAAAAGAAGCGCCCTTTTCTCATGCCAAAGTTGTGTTTTACATTTATTTCCATATTTTATGTGATACGTAGACTCGAGGCCTGGGAGATTACTTTGACATCAATATGGATCCAGCTGTAGGCTATACTATGCAACAGCGGGTGAAAATCATCGAATCATACTTTGCCACAAAATCAGTTCTTCTGACGTAGAGGCAATGAAAAGAGTTTGGAAGGAGTAATGTACCTGATAGGACAATTCAACGGTTGGTTGGCAAATTTAAGGAGAGAGGAAGTGTTGCAGACACCCAAAGAGGCCACAGTGGTCTAAATTGTTTAGCCATCATTCCTAAGAATATTCAAATTTGTGAGAACGCTTTAAGGAATCATCCACTGAAGTTGAAGTGAGCCTCGTCACTAAAGAAAATCATACCCAACAAGTGATGGTTATTTTCAATCATTCGACTGATGTTTTCACAAAATGTTCCTAGCTCTTCTTTATTGCGATCAGTTTGACTTTGCAAGAGCTGAATTTTGTAGAAAAAGGACTTAAGGTTACTACAAGGAATCCTCATAACAGATGTTTCTGAAATCTGGGGGATTCACCAAGGCATTCTGGTAAATCTGGATATTCTCAGGAATGATGATTGGCCGATGTCAACCACTGTGGCCTCTTTGGGTGTCTGCAACACTTCCTCTCTCCTTAAATTTGCCAACCAACCGTTAAATTGTCCTATCAGGTACATTGTTCCTTCCAAACTATTTTCATTGCCTCTACGTCAGAAGAACTGATTTTGTGGCAAAGTATGATTTGATGATTTTCACCCGCTGTTGCATAGTATAGCCTACAGCTGTATCCATATTGATGTCAAAGTAATCTCCCAGGCCTCGAGTCAACTTATAAACCGTAAAAAATATGGAACAAATGTAAACCACAACTTTTGGATGGAAAATAAAATAGGCGTTTTTTCGGACCACCCTGTACACTGTATATCTCAGATGGGAAACATTTTGGTGAGTAAAAATAATGGGATAGTTAGAGCAAGGTATTTGGATGAGGTTAAAATTCTGATCAAACGTTTTTGAAGAACTATAAGCGAGTTACAGCTAGTGTCAGAGGTCTCACCTCAGAATAAGATGCCATAAAGTAAATGAGGTTATACTAACGAATAATATAAGTCTATGAGAGTATTATGTGGAATGTAATCTGATGCCCTATAAAGAATGACACAAGTTTTATATATTCTATTACATACATTTAGAATGTTCTTAGAAAAAGTCAGTTTACTTCCCAGTGAATCTCCTAAGAATAAAATGTGTATCATTTATAGTTAAGGATAGAAAAGAACTAATTTGAATTAACAATCAGAATGGAGAATACCATTAAAAACGTTTAATTCATATTAAGTGAAAGCCTACTGTCTACAGTCCAATCATACAATATAGAAAAGTTTAAATTAGTTCCTTGAATCAATCGCGTATAATCTGGATCTCTGAACGCAAGGAAGAAGTCATCTGTAAATAGAGTGAAATGCGCATCTTTGGAAATATTCAAAATGTCATTAATGTAAAGAATGGAAAGGGTTGGCCCAAGAACACTGACCTGAGTCACTCCATATGACACCTGTCTCGGTCTAGACTACTCAGTGCCAATTCTAACACTCTGATCGAGTCCATCCATGCAGATAGAAAGAAAGAACACAACCTCTTATACTACATTTTTAAAGTTTTCTCAATACTAAATTATGACAGACCATGTCGAAGGCTTTGCATTAATCAACAGATAACCCGAAGATATAATTTTTCTATTTAGATCAACAAAACTAAGAATGTTGTCGGAGATACTTCAACACTTTTGAAAATACAATTGTTGGGAACTCAAAATATTATATTTACAAAATAAGCAGTCGGCCAATCTAAGGAGTAAGGATTGATATTACTGGGGAGAAGCAGTATTGTTGGTGACATTTCAATTGCTCTAATAAATTATATTAAGTTTTTGTGATGCTAATGATATGTTTTTAATAGTTTCAGAGATATTCAATTTCAAAATGTACTCCAAAGTTCTGAATCAGTGTACAGTAGTGGTAATTAGGCTATTTGTTTGCTTCTGTAGCTACATGTACGGTAACTAAGTTAGTTCATTTGCAGGCTTCATGCCAGTGAACTTAGGAGCAACAACATCTGATTCAAATAACTAAAAATATTTTTAAGGTAAAATAATTAGAAACACAATTTGAACTTTGTGAATATCCTTTAATTATTTAATTTACCTCGAAATCAGTAACATTATATAAAAATGTTTCGGTACAATACAGAAGCAGATTTCAGAAGAGCACCAAACCGTTTCAAGAGATTTGACTTGCGGGCATTGCAATCTCTCTTCCATTTGTCTGAAGCACTAAAACTAAAAACTCTCGTCATTTTAACTGAATTGGTGGAAATTATTTGTTTTGTAGGAGAGGATTCTGTTCATACATTGAATTTATTTTTAGGATCTATCCTAATAATACCCGTAGTGTGTTTATTTATTTGGTGTCCGCTTTTACACGACGGGTATTAAGCATGAAGAATGTAACTATGATACGCACGGAAATATTTTGACTTGATATTTAAATTCCCCTGTTTTGACTCAATTTTTTAATGTTTTTATCAATAAATAAAATTTAACTATGCAGAAAATCTAATTTTAATTGAATTCATTAAAAGTAAACTAATAAAAGTTAATAAATTGGTATTGATGATAACCCGTTACTTTTAAAAAGAAATTACACTAGTTATTGATAATGATGAAAACATATTGACTGTGTTTATCCTAGACTCTAGAGAGAGGACCATATAATTTTTTATTCATATATTGGCCTAAAATATTCTACTATCATACCATTCTATAGATAATAGCTTCTGCAATATGTTCATACCATTCTATAGATAATAGCTTCTGCAATATGTTCATACCATTCTATAGATAATAGCTTCTGCAATATGTTCATACCATTCTATAAATAATAGCTTCTGCAATATGTTCATACCATTCTATAGATAATAGCTTCTGCAATATGTTCATACCATTCTATAAATAATAGCTTCTGCAATATGTTCATACCATTCTATAAATAATAGCTTCTGCAATATGTTCATACCATTCTATAGATAATAGCTTCTGCAATATGTTCATACCATTCTATAGATAATAGCTTCTGCAATATGTTCATACCATTCTATAGATAATAGCTTCTGCAATATGTTCATACCATTCTATAGATAATAGCTTCTGCAATATGTTCATACCATTCTATAAATAATAGCTTCTGCAATATGTTCATACCAATCTATAGATAATAGCTTCTGCAATATGTTCATAGCATTCTATAGATAATAGCTTCTGCAATATGTTCATACCATTCTATAGATAATAGCTTCTGCAATATGTTCATACCATTCTATAGATAATAGCTTCTGCAATATGTTCATACCATTCTATAAATAATAGCTTCTGCAATATGTTCATACCATTCTATAGATAATAGCTTCTGCAATATGTTCATACCATTCTATAAATAATAGCTTCTGCAATATGTTCATACCATTCTATAGATAATAGCTTCTGCAATATGTTCATACCATTCTATAGATAATAGCTTCTGCAATATGTTCATACCATTCTATAGATAATAGCTTCTGCAATATGTTCATACCATTCTATAGATAATAGCTTCTGCAATATGTTCATACCATTCTATAGATAATAGCTTCTGCAATATGTTCATACCATTCTATAGATAATAGCTTCAGCAATATGTTCATACCATTCTATAGATAATAGCTTCTGCAATATGTTCATACCATTCTATAGATAATAGCTTCAGCAATATGTTCATAGCATTCTATAGATAATAGCTTCTGCAATATGTTCATACCATTCTATAGATAATAGCTTCTGCAATATGTTCATACCATTCTATAGATAATAGCTTCTGCAATATGTTCATAGCATTCTATAGATAATAGCTTCTGCAATATGTTCATACCATTCTATAGATAATAGCTTCTGCAATATGTTCATACCATTCTATAAATAATAGCTTCTGCAATATGTTCATACCATTCTATAGATAATAGCTTCTGCAATATGTTCATACCATTCTATAAATAATAGCTTCTGCAATATGTTCATACCATTCTATAGATAATAGCTTCTGCAATATGTTCATACCATTCTATAGATAATAGCTTCTGCAATATGTTCATACCATTCTATAGATAATAGCTTCTGCAATATGTTCATACCATTCTATAGATAATAGCTTCTGCAATATGTTCATACCATTCTATAAATAATAGCTTCTGCAATATGTTCATACCAATCTATAGATAATAGCTTCTGCAATATGTTCATAGCATTCTATAGATAATAGCTTCTGCAATATGTTCATACCATTCTATAGATAATAGCTTCTGCAATATGTTCATAGCATTCTATAGATAATAGCTTCTGCAATATGTTCATACCATTCTATAGATAATAGCTTCTGCAATATGTTCATACCATTCTATAGATAATAGCTTCTGCAATATGTTCATACCATTCTATAGATAATAGCTTCAGCAATATGTTCATACCATTCTATAGATAATAGCTTCTGCAATATGTTCATACCATTCTATAGATAATAGCTTCTGCAATATGTTCATACCATTCTATAGATAATAGCTTCTGCAATATGTTCATACCATTCTATAAATAATAGCTTCTGCAATATGTTCATACCATTCTATAGATAAAAGCTTCTGCAATATGTTCATACCATTCTATAGATAATAGCTTCTGCAATATGTTCATACCATTCTATAGATAATAGCTTCTGCAATATGTTCATACCATTCTATAGATAATAGCTTCTGCAATATGTTCATACCATTCTATAAATAATAGCTTCTGCAATATGTTCATACCATTCTATAGATAATAGCTTCTGCAATATGTTCATACCATTCTATAGATAATAGCTTCTGCAATATGTTCATACCATTCTATAGATAATAGCTTCTGCAATATGTTCATACCATTCTATAAATAATAGCTTCTGCAATATGTTCATACCATTCTATAGATAATAGCTTCTGCAATATGTTCATACCATTCTATAGATAATAGCTTCTGCAATATGTTCATACCATTCTATAGATAATAGCTTCTGCAATATGTTCATACCATTCTATAGATAATAGCTTCTGCAATATGTTCATACCATTCTATAGATAATAGCTTCTGCAATATGTTCATACCATTCTATAGATAATAGCTTCTGCAATATGTTCATAGCATTCTATAGATAATAGCTTCTGCAATATGTTCATACCATTCTATAGATAATAGCTTCTGCAATATGTTCATACCATTCTATAAATAATAGCTTCTGCAATATGTTCATACCATTCTATAAATAATAGCTTCTGCAATATGTTCATACCATTCTATAGATAATAGCTTCTGCAATATGTTCATACCATTCTATAGATAATAGCTTCTGCAATATGTTCATACCATTCTATAGATAATAGCTTCTGCAATATGTTCATACCATTCTATAGATAATAGCTTCTGCAATATGTTCATACCATTCTATAGATAATAGCTTCTGCAATATGTTCATACCATTCTATAAATAATAGCTTCTGCAATATGTTCATACCATTCTATAGATAATAGCTTCTGCAATATGTTCATACCATTCTATAGATAATAGCTTCTGCAATATGTTCATACCATTCTATAGATAATAGCTTCTGCAATATGTTCATACCATTCTATAGATAATAGCTTCTGCAATATGTTCATACCATTCTATAGATAATAGCTTCTGCAATATGTTCATACCATTCTATAAATAATAGCTTCTGCAATATGTTCATACCATTCTATAGATAATAGCTTCTGCAATATGTTCATAGCATTCTATAGATAATAGCTTCTGCAATATGTTCATAGCATTCTATAGATAATAGCTTCTGCAATATGTTCATACCATTCTATAGATAATAGCTTCTGCAATATGTTCATACCATTCTATAAATAATAGCTTCTGCAATATGTTCATACCATTCTATAGATAATAGCTTCTGCAATATGTTCATACCATTCTATAGATAATAGCTTCTGCAATATGTTCATACCATTCTATAGATAATAGCTTCTGCAATATGTTCATACCATTCTATAGATAATAGCTTCTGCAATATGTTCATACCATTCTATAGATAATAGCTTCTGCAATATGTTCATAGCATTCTATAGATAATAGCTTCTGCAATATGTTCATACCATTCTATAGATAATAGCTTCTGCAATATGTTCATACCATTCTATAGATAATAGCTTCTGCAATATGTTCATACCATTCTATATATAATAGCTTCAGCAATATGTTCATAGCATCATATACCCCTTGTAATGCTCTAAGTAAGTCCGATACTAACTCTCTCTAGTTTGTTTATATCAACATGTCGCTGCTTTTGTTAGTTGTAAGCAGAGAGAAGTTAAATAAACTTCTACACTGAGAAGAAAATATTTCATTCACGCTTGGATACAAAGTGAGACTAAAAGTTCCTTTCGTTTATCGTGTAAATTTAATGGAATGAATTAGTACGGAATTATCTTTATTCCCTAACGATCTCAAGTGTACAAATTCGTCACCTCTTTTTAGATATAATTTACCCATTTTAGATATCAATTAACAATTAATAAATATTAATAAATTTTCTTCACCGTAAATTTTCATACCATTTGACTTTGAGAAATGATAGTAGTTTTTACAAATTTTGGATGAAATTTTTTTAATCATCTATAATAAATTCAATATGGTTATGTTTCTTAGTTCTGACGTATTTGTTTGTAAGATTAACTTAAATTCAATTTTATAGGTATAAACATTATTAAAAATGTGTGTATCAAATGTGTTCCCCCCGAAGCGAAATGTGAGGTGGGCTGGCGTCCCTCGGGCTCCGAACTGTTGTAATTTGGAATATGTATTGTTTGTTTTCATTTTCTGTTGTAGAGGATATCGCTAGGGTTATGCTATTCATCTACGAGGTCTTAGATTTCTTGTGTTAGGTAGAATCGTAGGTTTCATTCATATCACCTCTTCATTTTCCTCTTTCATCCGGGAGTGCAGCCACCGGTGATTGTGTTCCTTTTAGTCACATTCCTTGGTAACTAAGAAATACTTCTTTATTGTGGTTGCTGTCGCAATTTTTTATAAGCTCAATAGTCTTAGGGCCGAATAATTGTCTTAGGCGAATAGTCTCTGCCCAATTGTCGACGGGCACAATTGCCTTGGACCCAATTATTGACGTACCGTTATGCAGAAGTTTTTGTGACATTTCTAGTCCTCATTTTAGAGATATTCAATGACAAAATGTAGCCTTACTGACGATGAATAGACATTTTTCTATTTGAAAGCTTGGCATCTGAAATACCTTCAACATTGAGTTAAAATAACCCCCATTGATATCTTCTCAAACAGTCTCTCTCTTAATCATAATCTGCCAAAGTCTCCAATAATCTTTTCCCTAATCATGATTATTCCTCACATAATCACAAATCATTTCTCGTTATCTCCCAAGCCTTTCTTGAAGATTCTTCGTCGAAATCCACAAAGTGAAGCGCAGGAATAATAATTATGCAGATTGAGTTTCTATTATTCCGGTGTGTGCCTATCGAGCCTCTATAATGTAATTAGCATAACGACTCACTGGATTACGATGGGATGCACCTCATATAACCTGGGGCTGAATTATTACCTGTAATTAAAGCTCTATCAAAGGATGCACAAACTGCAACAGTAGTGCACACTTTTTATCTGAAAATAGACGTGAATTTTGAAGAATTAGGATAATAGTAAACGCAGAGAAAAGTAAAATATTAACTCTTTGACGAAGAACAAACTTTCTCCAGATAAAATATAATTGTCATTTTAATGAAATATTTGGCATTTCTTTCAAGAAAAGCACGGGTGCATGAAATTTATTAAATGATTAGTAAATTTTGATGGAAACTATTAGTTTGTTGACGCTGCATGGCAGTAACTAATGGGCAGAATAAAGTCCTGGGGAGGCAATGAAGTCCTCCACATTTCTCTGTAAGGACAGCCTTGGATCTCAATCACTGAAGACCCTCACCAAAGGATAAGCTGTAATCCCTTCCTATTTCTTTTGTAAAGACAAATTATTATAGGAGATAATTTATGGTATTAGTGCCAATATTGAAAATATGTAAGGAACCTATTACCAAATAGAAATAATTGCACTTTCTGTTCGACAATATCATTTACGTATATGATGCAGACTTAATCATTTAATCTAGTAATATCTAGCAATTCCAATGAAAATAAATCTTTTATTTCCATCTCATTTACCAAGATTCCAATTGTAGAACATTTTCTAGAGGTGTTCAAATTGTAGATAATTTAATCTCAGAATTTGTTCTCTGGTCAACTGTCTGATTAATTCTCTGTGTTTCCCCTCCCTCACGACCCAGTCTCTTATGAGAGATATTCTTATTCTGTTGATGAAATTTAGTCAATTATTGGAACTTTTAGTTCTCCTTTCTTTCTTTAATCACAATGGAACTCTACTGAAAATTCTAATAAGTTACATAATTTTTTAATATCTTTTTATTCTATTCAGCTCCATTTGTATGCAATATTCATTTTTTCCCTAATTGAGCCTTTAACTAAACTGTAAAATTTATATTCTCAATCGTGTAAATTCTAAATTATCAAACAGTTCACCAGGAAAGAAATAAACAGGTAAAGGACGTACAACAGACGATCTATGTCCGTTCTACCGGTCAAGATGCTCGTTACAACGACCTCTTTAAATTATATGTTTTACCAAGTAGGTATCCAGTCAATCTTCAATACATTCAAAAGTATTACAATTTACAAATTTACTAAATGTTTTTCAGATTTTGAGTATTTTAATTCTGTTACTCTTTTCCGCTGCATTTTCTTTGATTAGAAAAGTTCTACATAAATTAAAAGGTGAAACTAGTCTATTTTATAGAATAATTACAGTTATAACTACTTATTATTTAGTACATTTGTATGACTAAGCTATATAAATATTATCAGATTTTCATGAAAATTTTCATTTAATAATGATTTGAAATTGTTAAACTACATTAGAGATTCTCTGAAATGCTGCTAAAGAAAACTTGTAAGGTTTAAATCCCCAACTGAAGTAAAACCTCAGTCACTCATAGCGTCCATTGCTCGGCATAGAAGACACTCTCCGTTGTACCAAATTTATCTGTTATTTAATCTCATTTTAATTAATTTATATCTTTGATAGCTGGAGGCGTGCGCGAACACTCGGCCGAGAGACAATTGCCTGAAAGTAGATTTTGGCGTAAATTTGGCCAAACGGACATTTTTCCGAAAGACTTATTTAATGTTACTCGATATTACGAACTGCAGACTCCGTTTAATTTTAATTATAATTTTTATTTCCATGGAAATAAAAATTATAATTATCTTACAAAAAGTTATCTTATAAAAAGGAAAAATAATTCAATGTGTACATAATGCGTATCCACATTACGAACTGCAATCATATATTGCTCAACAATTTGAATTCTTTCCTTTGCTCAACAATTTGAATTCTTTCCTTATAATCATGGATTTCATCGGAAATACAAGGGGTGGAAAAAAGCTTCTCTTAATTCATTGTTTTGAACTGGTTATCAGAGGTTATTGTATTATTTAAAGTTATTATTTTTA
Organism: Caprella mutica; assembly: GCA_947561585.1. Lineage (NCBI taxonomy): Eukaryota > Metazoa > Arthropoda > Malacostraca > Amphipoda > Caprellidae > Caprella > Caprella mutica. The sequence continues at coordinate 33,036 of CANNZV010003776.1, forward strand.
TACTATAAATGATATTACTATACCATATTTCTCAAAATAAAGATATTTCAGCCAAATGTCTTTTCGGCCAAATATCTTTTTGGCCAAATGTCCGTTGAGCCAAATGTTCTTTGGCCAAATGTCATTCGGCCAAGTGTCCGTCAACCAGCTGGAAGTAACTTTGATACTGATTGTAATACTTGCAGGTATCTTGGATACCAATAAATATTGTAATATTTAAAGGTATGTCGGATACGAATTATTATGATACTTACATGTATCATGGATACGAGTTTCAATACGGGTTACATTAGCCATGCAATATAAGAGCAGAGCCAATAGCTGGTAGGTGTCTCTCCATAGCGACTGGACGCATCAGGTGGTAAGTTCTTCTGAGGGTAAAGGTAAGGGGAAGCAGTGTTATTTGAGAGCTGCTAGAAGGTGGATGTGAGGTGTTGTGGTGTCCTTAGACTATCTTCATCTGCACTTCTTTATATGCATGGCAAAGAACTTTGTTTGTTACTTTCTGAGCAAAAGAAGAGAGTAAGTACTCTAGAATGCTATTTTAAGTGCAGAATAAAGTAAATAGTTTGCTACATCTTAACATTTACGAGACGATTCATAGGTTTATTTTCATGAAGATTTAAAAGGCAAATAGATTAGGACTCTAGAGAAGGTATTTATTATTTTCTAATAATATTTGAATTATTTTAGTTAATATGTAAGATTTTAAATGCATCATTGTGAGAGCATTTCATTTATCAATTTGACAACCTTTAGATCTATCATCTGCATCGTAATTATTTCCATGCACTCAGTGTCTTTACTCTAAGATCAGTTAGAATATTTGTAGAGTAGTGAGTGATATTTAGATATTTTTTCGAATGTTAGAAATAGAAGATAGTCACTGAAATTCGTAGCAGCGCCTTTAAGTGATTCCATAAACTGCTGTTAATGTACATAATAGAGTCTCTTTTTTATCATGTTATGTGACAATATCTATAATTAATAGCGCAATGAAAGCCATTGTAAATACACTCTAAGAAATAAACTCTAATATTGGAACAAAAAAAAGAAAAATTACGAATTGTCACACAGTTTCGCATTACCGTACAGTTACGTATTCCCGTACAGTTACGTATTTACCGTACAGTTACGTATTTACCGTACATTTACGTATTCCCGTACAGTTACGTATTTACCGTACAGTTACGTATTTACCGTACAGTTACGTATTCCCGTACAGTTACGTATTTACCGTACAGTTACGTATTTACCGTACAGTTACGTATTACCGTACAGTTACGTATTTACCGTACAGTTACGTATTCCCGTACAGTTACGTATTTACCGTACAGTTACGTATTACCGTACAGTTACGTATTCCCGTACAGTTACGTATTTACCGTACAGTTACGTATTTACCGTACAGTTACGTATTACCGTACAGTTACGTATTTACCGTACAGTTACGTATTTACCGTACAGTTACGTATTTACCGTACAGTTACGTATTTACCGTACAGTTACGTATTTACCGTACAGTTACGTATTACCGTACAGTTACGTATTTACCGTACAGTTACGTATTCCCGTACAGTTACGTATTTACCGTACAGTTACGTATTTACCGTACATTTACGTATTCCCGTACAGTTACGTATTTACCGTACAGTTACGTATTTACCGTACATTTACGTATTCCCGTACAGTTACGTATTTACCGTACAGTTACGTATTCCCGTACAGTTACGTATTTACCGTACAGTTACGTATTCCCGTACAGTTACGTATTTACCGTACAGTTACGTATTACCGTACAGTTATGTATTCCCGTACAATTATGTATTCCCGTACAGTTACGTATTACCGTACAGTTTACGTATTCCCGTACAGTTACGTATTCCTGTACAGTCACGTATTTACCGTACAGTTTACGTATTCCCGTACAGTTACGAATTTACCGTACAGTTACGTATTACCGTACAGTTATGTATTCCCGTACAATTATGTATTCCCGTACAGTTACGTATTACCGTACAGTTTACGTATTCCCGTACAGTTACGTATTCCTGTACAGTCACGTATTTACCGTACAGTTACGTATTCCCGTACAGTTACGTATTTTCATGCAGTTACGTATTCCCGTACAGTAACGTATTCCCGTACAGTTACGTATTCTCGTACAGTTACGTATTTACTGTACAGTTACGTATTCTCGTACAGTTACGTATTCCCATACAGTTACCTATTCCCGTACAGTTACGTATTCTCGTACAGCTATGTATTCCCGTACAGTTACGTATTTACTGAATAGTTATGCATTTACCGTACAGTTACGTATTTACTGAATAGTTATGTATTTACAGTACAGTTACGTATTTACCGTACAGTTACGTTTTCCAGTACAGTTATGTATTCCTATACTACTCTATAAATGAATATGTACTACTAAATTAAGATAATATGTCATTTTAGGTTTTCACCCGTGAAAATGAAAAAAATGTGCTCATTTCTGCTAGAATTTAATTCATTCAAGTTTTTTGTTATAATTTATTAGTATGTATCCTCATGCATATAACCCAATTGAAAATAGGAGCAGGTTCGATGCAACAGCTAAGCCGATCGGGGTAGTAACTGTAATGGATTTATATTGTTTTAAAATTATTATTTGTATTTCATTTTGAATTTGAATTATATAAGTTGGTATCTATGATATGAGGATTTTGTATGTTAATCGAGGTTTTTCAAGTAAATCAGCTTTATACTAGACGGACTACTTATTACAACATATTACATGGTGTCAGAGGAACTACGAACTGGAAAATGGCAACAATTCTGAATCAGCCAGAAAAGCTCAAATTGAATACAGAGCATGGAGCAGCATTTCAATGGAAGAAATTTAAGAAGGCTTGGAACAACTACGAATTGGCGTCTGGATTAAAACAAAAAGGAGAGGAAATCAGAATAGCAACATTTCTGCACATAGCCGGAGATGAAGCTCAGGAGAAGTATGACAGCTTCATTTGGGTTGAAGAGGAACACAAAAATGTGATGGAGGAGGTGTTGAAGAAATTTGATGAAGACTGTGCAGAACGAACAAATATAATAGCAGAGAGATTTAAATTTCTCAGCAGAGGGCAAAAGGAAGAAGAAAATTGCGATCAATTTGCTACTGCATTAAGGTCACTAGTAATAAGTTGCCAGTACGACAAACCAGAAGAGGCACTGAGAGATCAGTTTGTTCTAAAAATTCACGACGAAAGAGCTCAGGAGAAATTGCTAGACGAGGCTCAAAAGAATGCACAGAGTTTGACATTCAACAGGGCAGTGAATCTAGTCAAAAATATGGAAGCAACCAAAAAACAGAAATATCAAATGATGAATAAAACGGACTGTATAAATGCGATCAAGAATAAAAAAGAATTGGATAATGACATTTGTGAAAAATGTGGGTTAAAACATTATATACGAAACAAATGTCCTGCTCATGGGAAGAAATGTAGTAAGTGCAACAGAATAAATCATTTTGCCAAAGTTTGCAAATCAAAAAATGCTGTCAAATTTATTGAATTCGAAGAGGAAATAGTAGAAGACAGCTGTGATCAACAGATGGATATTCTTCAAATCAAAAACGGAACAATTAGAAGTAAAATAATGATCGAAATGATAGTTAATAATACTACTGCAATGATGCAGATAGACACTGGAGCATCGGTGAATGTAATTTCATTAGAAGAATTGAACAGGTTGATGGGGCATCCTAGAAATTACTGTCTATCGAAAAATTGTACCACATTAACTATGTATAATGGAACACTTTTGAAAACACTGGGCGAGACCACTTTGAGATGCAAGTATCAAAAGAAATCATTTGACATTAAATTCCAGGTTATAAATGGTAAATTAAGAACGATCATTGGATGTGATACTAGTTTGAAGTGCGAGTTTATAGAAACATGCTTGAAAATAAATGAACAAGTTGAACCTATTGATGTATTCAAAGAATACAAAGATATATTTACAGGACAGGGTAAGCTTGGAGATAACTATGAAATTATCACTGATTCCACAGTTACACCCACAGTGAAAGCTGCAAGAAGAATTCCTTTAGCGCTAATGAATCCGTTAAAGAAGAAACTAGAGGAATTACAAGAAAGAAAGATAATCGACAAAGTAAATTGTCCAACCGACTGGGTGTCTCCATTAGTGATTGTGAAGAAAAAAGATGGAGACATAAGGATTTGCATGGATCCACACGATCTGAATCTTGCTATCAAAAGATCTCATTATCAACTGCCAGTTATAGAAGATGTTCTACCAACGGTGAGAAATGCCAAGGTATTTTCACTATTGGATGCTAAAGAGGGATTCTGGCAAATTCCTCTAACCGAACAATCAAGCAAACTTACGTGTTTCAATACCCCATTTGGAAGGTTCAAATGGAATGTTATGCCATTTGGATTGAAGTGTGCACCAGAGGTGTATCAAAGAAGGATGCACGAAGCGCTGCAAGACCTCAAAGGAGTCCTAGTCATAGCAGATGACATACTTGTATTTGGAGAGGGAGACACTGATGAGGAAGCGATGAAAGATCACGAGGGGAATTTGAAAATGCTTTTAGAAAGGTGCAGATTAAAGAATATAAAAATAAATAGAAAGAAGGTAAAGCTTAGAGTGCAAGAAATTAAATATATGGGTCATGTATTGTCTAAGGATGGAATCAAGGCAGACAAAGATAAAATAGAAGCTATCAGTGATATGAAGGTTCCAACAAATGTCACTGAACTGAAGAGATTTCTTGGAATGATAGGATACCTCAGCAAATTTATTCCTAATTTGTCAAATCTGACAGAGTCTTTAAGACAACTAGAAAAGAAAAACAATATTTGGAATTGGAATTCCAAACTTGATGAGGATTTTACCAAACTGAAGAAAGTGTTAATTGAAGCTCCAGTGCTGAAATATTTCAAACCAAACAAACCAGCAGTATTACAGTGTGATGCTTCGCAATCAGGATTAGGAGCAGTTCTCATACAAGAGGGACATCCGATTGCTTATGCATCAAGAGCAATGACAAACACGGAACAGCAATATGCTCAGATTGAGAAAGAATGTCTAGCAATTGTATTTGGATGTAAAAAATTTGAACAATATATCTATGGGCATGAAATAATTGTTCAATCGGATCATAGACCTTTAGAAACTATCATGAAAAAACCGCTGGTTAACGCACCCAAGAGGCTACAAAGGATGATAATGCAGCTCCAACACTTTGACTTGACAGTAAAGTATGTGCCAGGGAAAGATGTACCTGTAGCAGATTTTCTAAGCAGAGAATACATTCAAAATGGAGAATCACTGGGTGAAAATGAAGACCAAGTATGGGCAGTGGATGATCTAAGGCAAATATCCTCAGTAGATTATGTAGCACTAAAAGCAACTACAGTGAAAGAGATAGCAGATCACTCAGAAAAAGATGAACAATTGATGAAGTTGAAAGATTATACAATTAATGGATGGCCGGAAAAATATGATAAAATAGAAAATAATATGAAATGTTTCTTCAAATTCAGAGATGAAATTAGTTATGAAAATAATCTTCTGTTCAAAGGGGAAAAGTTAATAATTCCTAAATCTTTACAACGCAAATTAACTGACAACTTAGTGAAATTACATTTGGGAAAGGAAGCCATTATTCGTCGAGCAAGAGATTCCTTCTATTGGCCAACTATGAAGAATGAAATATCCAATGAATTGGAGAATTGTGGAATTTGCAACTCGTACCAAACAAAGCAATCAAAAGAACCACTACTTCAAACTAAATTGACAGAAAGACCTTGGGAGAAGATTGGAATTGATCTTTTTGAATTAAATGACAAAAAGTATTTGATTCTATCAGATTATTTCTCTAACTATTTTGAGATAGATTTAGTGACATCAACTACAACAGAAGCAATTATCTCAAAAATGAAAACTCATTTCGCTAGATATGGAGTGCCTGATGAGGTAGTTAGTGACAGTGCACTGCAGTTCACTAGTGAGAACTTTAAAATTTTCAGTCATGAATGGGGATTTGAACACAAAATGTCATCTCCTTACCATCAGCAATCCAATGGCAAAGCAGAGAGTGGTGTTAAAATAGCTAAGAAGATTTTAACTAAAGCCAAAGATGCAGGAGAAGATCCACTGAAAATGTTATTAGAATGGAGGAACTTACCAACAATGGGTCATGATGTTTCACCAGCTCAGAAATTTTTCAATAGAAGAACCAAATCATTACTACCGATAAAATGTACCTTGTTAGATAAGGGTGTGGACGGAAGCCTAAAAAGAAAAATGAAAGAAATGAAAGACAACCAAAAGAAATATTATGATAGAAACACGAAACAGCTTTCTGAGTTGAAAGTAGGAGACACAGTGAGAATAGAACCAGAGATTTTAGGAGAGAAGAAGTGGATAAAAGGGAAAATTATGGAAGAGGTTAGACAGAGGCAGTACAAAGTATTAAAGCAAGATGGAGGGACAGTAATTAGAAATAGAAGAAAACTGCGAAAAACATCTGAAAAATTCGAAGAAGAAAGAACTACTGAGAAGACAGAAGAAGTTAATCATAATAATGTGAATAAAACCATTGTGTGGCAAAGAGAAAAGGGCATTAGTAAAGAAAGTGACACGCCTGTGACCACAGCCAGAATCAGTACCCGAACTCGGTCAGGAACAGGAGTTGCTCTTAAGAAGCCTGCCAGGTACCCTAACAACTGAAGAAAGGATTTATAAAGGGAGAGAGATGTAATGGATTTATATTGTTTTAAAATTATTATTTGTATTTCATTTTGAATTTGAATTATATAAGTTGGTATCTATGATATGAGGATTTTGTATGTTAATCGAGGTTTTTCAAGTAAATCAGCTTTATACTAGACGGACTACTTATTACAACATATTACAGTAACCACGGCAGTCAGGGAGCCAAACCGACCGCTTTGGGGCTAATTCTACTCCGGTGCAACTGCTCAGAACTACTCTGGGCACCTGCTCCTATTTGCCTAGCGCGCTGCCTAACTGCGAATACGCGGCCCTTAGCAAAAACTGCTACAATAGTAATATAAAATTATAGTCGTGGCTATGGGTCGCATCCGCAGTTAAGGTACGTTTTGCATGTAGCGATTGAGGCGATCATTGCTCAGCAATCGTTGCCCAGCAATTATCGCTGAGCAATAGTTCAATGCTATTACTATTGGGCTGTTTTGCAACCAGCAATTATCTCTGATCACTAGTTCAATGTAATCCTATTGCTGAGCGATCACTGCTGAGTGATGATCGTAACAATCGCTGCATGCAAAACGTTCTTTAGGCAGCACGGGGCAAATAGGAGCAGGTGCCCAGAGTAATCTTGCGCAGTTACGCCGGAGCACAATTAACCCCCAAACCGGTCAGTTTGGCTCCCACGCTGCGCCCTCGCTGCTCATTGACTGCCGTAATGACTACCTGATCAGCTTAACAGCTGCTTCAACCCTGCTCCTATTTTCACTTGGGAACGTACAAAATTTTTGTTTTATAGGTAAGTCTTTTACATGAATAATAATATAACATTTCATGTGTGTTATTATTTGTTTCCCCCACTGTATATATATATCGAAAGTATTTAAAAAGTATATATTAGAATTAAATAAAGAAACAACAACTGTAATTGTGATATGCTCATCTCCTCTTTTTGTACGTGACTTCAACTGCTGAGAGTTATAATTAATTTGCAAACATGACATATGAAACGTGTTGTTTGCTTGAAATCTTTTTATGATATATATTTTATTAACATTATATTCTTCGGTTATTATTGCTTCATTCATTTGTATTATAAGTAGGATCATGAGATTATTAATTAGTAAATACGAATATTATTAGATGTTACTTGCAGTTTCAGAGGATAGCGCTACCCAATTGGAAATAAGGGCAGGTTCGAGGCAGCGGTTAAGCCGATCGGAGTATTCACCACGGCAGTCAGGGAGCAGCGAGAGCGCAGCTTGGGAGCAAAACTGACCGATTTGGGGGCCAATTCTACTCCGGTGTAACTGCGCAGAACTACTCTGGGCATCTGCTCCTATTTGCCTAGCGCGCTGCCTAACTGCGGATGCGCGGCCCCTAACCACGACTGTAATATTATATTACTATTATTGCAGTTTTGGTTAAGGGCCGCATCAGTTTGGCTCCCACGCTGCACTGTCGCTGCTCCCTGGCTGCCGTCGTGATCGGCTTAACCGCTGCCTCGAACCTGCTCCTATTTTCACTTGGGTATGGTTATGCTCTTCAACTAGGAGGTCTTAAATTTTGTGTTAGATAGGCTCGTAGGCTTCATTTACTATCACCTTTTCATTTCCATCTTCCATCCGTAAGTTCAGTTACTGGTTCTTGTGTCCATTTTCGTTTCAATCCTAGCTATATGACTGCATTAACAGAGTAGCTTTTTTTCTTCCATGAGTTTTGTTACTGATTAGTGGAAGATGTCTTCGTTTTTTAGCCACTTTCCTTTCTGATCGCTTCATCATAAGTCCCTTGTATTTAATTTCCTTTGGACTTTGGCTCCGAAGAAGATTTTATTATAATTCCCCTGCAAGATTAATATATTCTATTTTTTCCTATTAATTGCTTATTACAGTCTACCTTCGCACTTTTTCACATTTTGAACAATGCTCACTTTTACAATCATCTATAAAACAAAAATAGTAACTTTGATTTGATAGATGCCTTCTTCTGTATTCTTCTTCCATAAAACATTTCTAATATTTTAGATTTTCCATTACAATCCATTATAAACTAATTCCAATATTCGTTAGTTATCTGCTCCACTAAATCTTCATAAAACCTTTCTACAAATTTGAGAGATTTAAATGATAAATAAATAATAGATAAGATTTGCTTAAAAGGGTTTGCGAGTAAAATAAACAGTTCTAGGATAGAGGCGCTTTAAAATTCAGTTGATCTTCAGTAAAATCCCCTTATGAACTCTTTTGGAGTGTCTGGAAAATATTGCAAAGCTTCTCTTATCTCCTCCTTGGAAAGGTCTTCCTAATCACCGCCTTAGGTACTTTGCTCATTATTAGGCATGAATATCTTTTGATGGCATTTTGAGACTTTCAAAGTAGAGGATTGAACTTTGACTGTAGTAAGTGATATCTTCATTGCAAACCTAGAGAAATAATGCAGTTAAACTCTTACAAATTTAAATCCTATTCTCCAATTTGGATACAGAAATAAATATATATCACTATAATGTTACACATGAATAAATAAACAAAAACCGAGTGAAAAACTACCTACACATATAAAAAAATAATTTCAAAATAAGTAGTTCCGTAGAAGTCCATTCTGATTTTAATTTGGGCTTCTGTTCATAATAACAAATGGACTCCAATGTCCTCAACCATTGAACGTCTCACCTCCTTCGGGGGAGACATTAGAAAACATCAAATAGTGTCTTCATTTACTCCATATAACCATGTTCTAGCAGTAAGAATAGTAAGATTTAATGTAGGCTATGCCACAAATATTTCCCAAATTATATTTGACTTTAAAAGATCATCTATCTAATTAATATTGATATATCAAAAAAAAAAAAAAAAGATTCAGCGTTAAAGGATTAAATCGTAACTATTGCAAGTTGGTAAAATTTTGAAATACTTTTCCGATATTTGATGGTTTGATGGTTTATCAAAATCAAAAGATTATTGTCTTGAATGGTTTAAAACTTTGCTGTTTTCTTGATTTGATAACACAACCAATGATTGATTTTCATCTTACAAATTCACTAATATGCTACTTTGGTTCAAATCAGATGGTCTTCATTAAGATATGGGAGTTTTTAATTTAAGATATTGCGTGTGGTATTTATTTTCAAGATATGTTAAATTGATTACAAAAGAATTAGAGATACATTACAGATGTATTTGTATTTTATTGTATTGAGTAATTAAAGAGAATTACTGCTGTCAAAATAGCCAACAATTCAGTGAAACTCCGCATTATACATATTATAATAAGAGTAAAACTTTCTTAGCCCAATTGAAAATAGTAGCAGGTTCGAGGCAGCGGTTAAGCCGATCGGGGTAGTAACTACGGCAGTCAGGGAGCAGTGTAAGCGCAGCGTTGGAGCCAAACTGACCGCTTTGGGGCTAATTCTACTCCGGCGCAGCAGCACAGAATTACTCTGAACACCTGCTCCTATTTGCCTAGCGCGCTGCCTAACTGCGGATAAGCGGCCCCTAGCCACGACTGTAATATTATATTACTATAAAGCAGTTTTTGCTAAGGACCGCGTATCCATAGTTATGCAGCGCGCTAGGCAAATAGGAGCAGGTGCTCAGAGTAATTCTGTGCTGCTGCGCCGGAGTAGAATTAGCCCCCAAAGTGGTCAGCTTGGCTCCCACGCTGCGCTTACGCTGCTCCCTGACTGCTGTAGTGACTACCCCGATCGGCAGAACCGCTGCCTCGAACCTGCTACTATTTTCAATTGGGAGATGTCAAGACGTTGCATCCCTTGAGAACTTTTCTTGTACATGTATAATGGCAATGCAATTATTAGTCAATAGAAAGAACAGTATTACTAGGAACATTTTCTTGATTTATTTGATACAAAATTGAAAGAAAATTAACTATACCTAATAAAGATTTTAGTTTAATAACTAAATTCCCCCTAAAATAGGATAACTTAATTGTGGAGAAATAAAAGAGTCGAAATTGTAGGAAATTCTTTCAATCACAAGAACGGCCAAACATACCTACACAAATACCCTACATATCTGCAATATAGTTTGAATAAAATAGTTTTTTAGTATTATAATCAGAGATAATTTTCTCTTTCGCCATGCAAAGTGATTTTAAAATTAAAGAGTAAATGACTTGGCTGTTAGATACGGAGATTAAAGTTGTTTTATGGTCCGTAATCTCAATAATTGGAAGATTTTCTCTTCCAATTTGATCGTCAAACATGCTTGCTATAGAACTTAATTGCCAGATAGGAGGAAGGAGATTACTTTATATCTTTGGCATCACGCAAATTTAATGACTAGTAAGCTTCTAGCGCATTTAACACATTGCATAAATGCTCACAGATAAGCTATCTTTATATTGCACTCAGATGCTCAGCTTTATTAAAATGAGTTATATTTATTAAAAATTTTGTATGTAGATCTTTATTAGTGAAAACAAGTTTAACTCGTCTCTCTTTATTTTCTTTAGTTGCGTTAGTTGCGTAAGAAATGTAAACTGGATTTCGATCAGAAGCTTTTCATCATCTTCCAACAACAAAATTATTTGTATTAGAGCGTAGTGTTGCTCAAAAATGTTTTCATATTTGCTAGATATATCTTTCAGTCGCTATAATGTGTAGTTTGATCTAAAATGCATTTAAAGGATACAGAAGTTTTAGATTCTTTTCCATATAGCATAATACACCACTCAGTGATAGCGTAAAACTTAAAAAGTTTACTCGTTCATTTAGATAATTAAATATTTTGTTTTATTTAATGAAGGATCTTCTCCATGACTCCCTGTTCCCTTTCACACCTGAGTTGTATTAATTAACTCAGGTGAGACTAGAAGACAGCTCTCTAGATTGAGATGGATGGCTACACTACATCGCTCCCTTCTGAATTCTGGCTAACTTTAATACAATTGATGTGACTTCATTGATAACGTACATTTTATTATTCTAATGGTCATTAGTTACCATCTAGTCTCAGTATGATATACTATTTTACATTTTTATATTTCATTTGAATAAGCTTTAGTGGCTATTTTCTTAATTTAATATTTTGTAAAAGTTTTGAATACTCCAATTTTATAAGCTCTTGTCTATTATTTCGCTATGCGTTTTAATTTCTTAAACCTACTAGTAATTGTGTAATCGAGTTTCGACCTCTGCTTTATTGTCAAAACAAATCACATTTTTTTGATAGCTTCTTCGTTAGAGCTCCTCTTTAATTAATGCTATTTTATAAATTAAAATATTTGAAAATGGTGAGAATCTATTGAAATTTTAGTGAAATGATATTAGGTAGTTGCAAGAGGCACACATTACATTTCATATAGGGTATATATAATAGTATATGTTATAAAATAGTGGCAAAAAGAGATCCTTTTGATAATCCTGGCAGAGATCAAGTGGGATTTAGACCAGCAAAGCATTCAGGGGGCAGACACAAAATTCTATGAGGTCACACCGCAAACCTTCCCATTCTTTATCTTCAGAAAAAAGTCCTATGCTTAAAAGAAGAAATGCCTTCAGTCTCGTGGTACTACCAGAGACTATCAGTTGCAGTGTTTGACAGACTATCGGTGTTTGATGAAACAAAAATTGAGATGTTAGAAAGAAATCTCTTGCTTTTTCTCTGGGAGTAACTGACGAACAAATCTGCTATAAATTGTTGTAAAAGTTATATAGTTCCATAAAAGTGTTGACAGAGCAAACTCTTAAGTTGGTTCATACCTAACGAATCATTTTTATTCTCCATTGTGCCACTCAAGCACAATAGTCTTTGTCAAAAATATTCATTGAGCCAATGCAACATTGGCAATGGTTTGACAAAGGCAATGTGAGTTATTTGCAATTCTCTTTATCAGAACACAGAGGTAGATTGCATCAAAGCTCAGCAACAAAACACTGTCAACAAACTACCCCATTATTATTGAAGGCAACATAACGCTTAAGATTGAGGAGGTACTATTGTGTGCCTTCTTATTCTATCTTTCACTCGCCTGTTTAACTTGCTAATTAGTAGGTCTGTGTTTGAAGGAGGTTATGAAGTCTTCATAGTGTCTCTGTAGACTAACAGCGAGGGTACCTGAGGTAAGAAAGATTTTGTGTATTTTGTGGTCTGCTGTGGTTTAAGTGAAGAGAAATGTTTAGGTTTGGGCCTATCTGAACTTCTTTTGAATATAATATAATGGGAAAACCCTCCAAATTGAAAGAACGTGTTATTTGTAATTGAGCTGCCCCTAGCTGCTACACAGGGGTAAATTCATTCTAATATTTATCGCTTTTCTCCCTCAGAACCAAGTAAAACATATTGAAAAGTATAGTTTCCTTTTAATGAATTTACTCCGATTATTGCATTGTTGACGCTGTAGGGCAGAAACTATAATGGGCAGAATAAAGTCCTGGGGAGGCAATGAAGTCCTCAACATTTCTCTGTAAGGACAGCCTTGGATCTCAATCACTGAAGACCCTCACCAAAGGATAAGCTGTAATCCCTTCCTATTTCTTTTGTAAAGACAAATTGACTCGGAATACTTCAGTCATATATTCTTGGTATTGAGATCATTATGGCTCAGTTCCGGTATTTTGTGATATTTAATCCACGGAAAGGTTCAAAAAAAGCATTCCACATATTCCTGTTGTCTTCATTCAGTAAAATAAATTCTCAATAATAAAATACGAAGCAAGATTCAATGTAAATATCGTCCATGTTTGAATCACAGGTCAATCAAATTTATTTATTCTGATCGCATTCGATCGATCTAAGGTATGATTCAAATATCCTTTTCACATTACTCTGATTATTACATTAATAACCTATTTCGACATACCCATTCATGCTAATTTAGAGACTAAATCTAAAGCATCCTATCGCATCTAGAACATTAGCTCAATTCAGTGCAAGGAACCTCATCACACAGCCTCATAAATGCTCCTCGCATCCTTTAACTCCTAGCATCAAATGTAAAGGAGATCTAAGAGGAATTCAGAGGTTATTTCTCACATGTCAGGCCCGATAAAGCCGACTGTCCGATAAAAATGCATCAGGTGGCCAGGGGCAGGGCATAAATAAAACCAAAGCTTCTGCCCAGGTGCTGCCAGTGTCACTTCAACTCCCTAAGAAGAGGGACTCTGGTGCTGTGAACTCTCTTTGGAAATCAAACTCAACTGGTGTTGTGAATTGGGAGAACTTTTCTCTCATTTGTTTGTTAACTGAATGGTGGTACATTTTCTATGGAGGAATTTAGTTAGAGAAATTAACAAGGTAATTATCCCAGGCTAAATTAATATATATTGTGAGAGTATTTCAGGAAATTGTTTAATAGTACATTGTTAATTAGAACAGAAATATATCTTTGTTTAGTTCAATATTTTCTATTAATTCGTAAATATTAATTATTTTAGAATATTAAGTTAGACCGGATGTTCTATTTACTTATCATGGTGACAACAAAGTTCTTTCCTGTGTCTGAATATGATGATCTGCACTGAGAGATGGAAAGAAAAACAATGAATGCAATGCCAGTCTTAGTGGTTAACTTTAGTGCTACAAACTACTATGTTCTTTTGAAAATGTAATATTTATGAGTTTTAAGGTCTTTCTCACTCTGAGGTGTTATTAAAAATACTCTTTTAGTTTATTATATCCAAGCGCTTTAAAGAAATGTATGCAATTAAGAAATTTATTCATTGCCACAAGCGATTGTCTCATGCAAAATAATAAGAATTATCGAATCGAAATGATAATTCATCATACTATAACAACACTATTCTCAAATTTAATGAGATCTACATATAAGTTTTTTCAGACCGATTGCATCAACAGTTTATCGATGTGAGGAGAAGATTTGTTTTTTCTGAGTTTTTGAAATGTGATCTAAAGGTTCTTTCTAATTTGTTTATTAGATTATTAGCTGTTATGTACTATTGGTAATGTAAGTCAAGACTAAAATGCTTGTGTTTTTAGTAATGCTACATTAGTTCTTACTAGTTTTGATATCCAATGTTGAGATGAACCCACGACTTGTGTAACAAACTGTACAGTGGATATTGTCTATAAACAAATATCAATTTAGGTAAAATAAACAAATTGAAGTTTTGGGCAAACAAACAAATATAAATGAAGTAAAATAAGCAAATATGAAATGCAGTGGAATAGACTAAGGCTAATTTGGTAGAGTGTACAGAAGCAATAGACACACGGAATATTTCACGGCAATAATTGCCATCTTGAGATACTAATATTAATGCAACAGTTGGTGTATTTGTTTGCTCTTCTGCTCCAGTGAACTGAAGTAGAGATAAGCATTTGTGGAGTACCTTAGTAAGTAAGTAGTAAGTAAGTAGGTATATATAGTAAGTAAGTACCTTACCAAGTAAGTAGTAAGTAAGTAGGTATGTATAGTAAGTAAGTACCTTAGTAAGTATGTAGTAAGCAAGTAGGTATATATAGTAAGTAAGTACCTTACCAAGTAAGTAGTAAGTAAGTAGGTATGTATAGTAAGTAAGTACCTTAGTAAGTATGTAGTAAGTAAGTAGGTATATATAGTAAGTAAGTACCTTAGTAAGTATGTAGTAAGTAAGTAGGTATATATAGTAAGTAAGTACCTTACCAAGTATGTAGTAAGCAAGTAGGTATATATAGTAAGTAAGTACCTTAGTAAGTATGTAGTAAGTAAGTAGGTATATATAGTAAGTAAGTACCTTACCAAGTATGTAGTAAGCAAGTAGGTATATATAGTAAGTAAGTACCTTAGTAAGTATGTAGTAAGTAAGTAGGTATATATAGTAAGTAAGTACCTTAGTAAGTATGTAGTAAGTAAGTAGGTATATATAGTAAGTAAGTACCTTACCAAGTATGTAGTAAGCAAGTAGGTATATATAGTAAGTAAGTACCTTAGTAAGTATGTAGTAAGTAAGTAGGTATATATAGTAAGTAAGTACCTTAGTAAGTATGTAGTAAGTAAGTAGGTATATATAGTAAGTAAGTACCTTAGTAAGTATGTAGTAAGTAAGTAGGTATATATAGTAAGTAAGTACCTTAGTAAGTATGTAGTAAGTAAGTAGGTATATATAGTAAGTAAGTACCTTAGTAAGTATGTAGTAAGTAAGTAGGTATATATAGTAAGTAAGTACCTTAGTAAGTATGTAGTAAGTAAGTAGGTATATATAGTAAGTAAGTACCTTAGTAAGTATGTAGTAAGTAAGTAGGTATATATAGTAAGTAAGTACCTTACCAAGTATGTAGTAAGCAAGTAGGTATATATAGTAAGTAAGTACCTTAGTAAGTATGTAGTAAGTAAGTAGGTATATATAGTAAGTAAGTAGGTATATATAGTAAGTAAGTAGGTATATATAGTAAGTAAGTAGGTATATATAGTAAGTAAGTAAAAAGGTAAGTAGGTATATATAGTATGTAAGTAGGTATATATAGTAAGTAAGTAGGTATATATAGTAAGTAAGTAAAAAGGTAAGTAGGTATATATAGTAAGTAAGTACCTTAGTAAGTATGTAGTAAGTAAGTAGGTATATATAGTAAGTAAGTAGGTATATATAGTATGTAAGTAGGTATATATAGTAAGTAAATAAAAAGGTAAGTAGGTATATATAGTAAGTAGGTAAGTATATGTAGTTAGTAAGTAGGTTACTAAGTATATAGTAAGTAAGTAGGTAAGTAAATAGTAAGTAAGTAGGTAAGTAGATAGTAAGTAAGTAGGTAAGTAGGTAAGTAGATAGTAAGCAAGTATGTAAGTAGACTAATTACTAAGTATGTAAGTAGACTAATTACTAAGTATGTAAGTAGGCTAATTACTAAGTATGTAAGTAGACTAATTACTAAGTATGTAAATAGACTAATTACTAAGTATGTAAGTAGACTAATTACTAAGTATGTAAGTAGACTAATTACTAAGTATGTAAGTAGGCTAATTACTAAGTATGTAAGTAGACTAATTACTAAGTATGTAAGTAGACTGATTACTAAGTATGTAAGTAGACTAATTACTAAGTATGTAAGTAGACTAATTACTAAGTATGTAAGTTGACTAATTACTAAGTATGTAAGTAGACTAATTACTAAGTATGTAAATAGACTAATTACTAAGTATGTAAGTAGACTAATTACTAAGTATGTAAATAGACTAATTACTAAGTATGTAAGTAGACTAATTACTAAGTATGTAAGTAGACTAATTACTAAGTATGTATCGGAAATAGGGATATGTGACAAAAACCAATTATAGATATACACCATGATACAGAATTTGTACACACCTACACCTAGTGAGAGGTGTATCAGCAGATCATTCCATTACACCTAGTGAGAGGTGTATCAGCAGATCATTCCATCACACCTAGTGAGAGGTGTATCAGCAGATCATTCCATCACACCTATTGCAAGGATAGGGACAGTACGTGCTATCATATCTATTGCAAGAGATCATCTTTTTTTCAAGTGCCACTCAATTCATTATACAAACAAACAATAAAGGCAAATCTAAAGCCTGACCAAATAACAAACTGATCTTTCGTAATTAATATTACAAAGTTATTTCATATGTTAAAGCCGACCTTTTTATTATATCTCACATATTTACGAGAGGAGAAAAACTTTGGCTATAAGGAAGATGGAGTAATGTTCTCCCTTAATCTTCTATGGCCCCACCATAACTTTCTCTCTCAATCTTCTATGGCCCCACCATAACTTTCTCTCTCAATCTTCTATGGCCCCACCATAACTTTCTCTCTGGATTTTTCTTCACAGAAAGAAAGTTTTTTAAGAAAATAAATTTTTTCAATTTTTTTTCAAACAAGTTCGGAAATATCTGCTGCTGTTTAAAATTGTAATTAAATATTATTATTCAGTAGTTTAGTTTGTTGGAATGTTTTTACAATTTAATATATAAACATTTCACTTCATTATGATAGTCAATTTATTCTCTTTATATAATGTTACTACACTGTGAACAATTTGAAAGCATTTTCCCTTAAACATTGAAAATATTTATTAATTGGTGGATGCAATTTATGAATAGTTATGTTATGTTAGTTAGTAGTTATGAATAGTTATGTTATGTTAGTTAATAGTTATGAATAGTTATGTTATGTTAGTGAATAGTTATGAATAGTTTTGTTATGTTAGTTAATAGTTATGAATAGTTATGTTATGTTAGTTAATAGTTATGAATAGTTATGTTATGTTAGTTAATAGTTATGAATAGTTATGTTATGTTAGTTAATAGTTATGAATAGTTATGTTATGTTAGTTAATAGTTATGAATAGTTATGTTATGTTAGTTAATAGTTATGAATAGTTATGTTATGTTAGTTAATAGTTATGAATAGTTATCTGCCATCTTCCACTAGAGACAACAAATCAAACATAACTATTCTATACGGAAAATATATCTAGTTTCTAAAGACAATTGAAACATTTCTGGTATAATGTTTTCTATGTTTTTATTTCTAGCTGAAGGGTGCATTGACTTGTCATTATAGATTGCAGAGTGATGACATCAGAGCTAAATAGATGTGACTACAGTGCATTTTATGAGGAAAAGTTAAAGATAGAGCCTTAAAGAGTATGTGCCAGCACTCTGTAGTTACGTGAAATGGAAGATGTTGCTGCTACCTTACATAACTAGTGGACACTGCTGCACTGTAACTATTAGGTACCTAAAACTAGTTGTCCGTATAAAAATATATATTATCTCTTTAAAATGCTACAATCTTACTAGCAGATATGAGGACTAGAAATGTCACCAACACTTCTCAAGTGAAATATTTCAGATGAAATATGCTCAAAAGTACCGCGGCCCACATGAAATAGTCCCTAATCGTCATAGAAATGTAATTATTTTCAGTAGTTATGTTAGTTTCCGTTAGTTTCTGACGAATAAAAAGGTGACAAATGGATAATTGGTTCAATGGACGTATCTTTGAAGATGGAAGCTAACTTTACAGATGCAAACAGAAAATGGAAAGACATGAACATCAAAAAAAGAAACATATTGCAAAGATGAAAACTGAATCCCATTCATGGGAATCGAATCCTGTCCCTGCAAATACTAAACTACAACAGTAACCACAACATTGCTATAGTGTAGTCTTCTTTCCCACTCCGATGCGCAGGGGAAAATATCATCTGCAATAAACCTTGTTCAATTTATAATAAATAATCTCTTGGTTGTATTTTTATCCGTATTCATTTTCCAGCTCAATGACTAAAAGTTGTTTCATTGGCCCTATCTTGAAATGTCTCGATCTTCTTGGTCTGAAGTTCACGTCGAATCGAATGTATGTCGAATCGAAACGTACCTGCGTGGAAACTCGATTTCATCCAAGAATTAGATTGGATGTGGTAGCATCATTTTGGTGTTAGATTTAGGATATAAATGCAAACTATACTCTCAAGATCTTCTTCCTAAATTGGCAAAATATCTCACGTACTTCGAATATATTCTTATGGACGAAACCCAGTTCGTAGACTGATTTACGGACGGGTGAGTTTGAGCTTGTTACATTCCTTAGAAAGAGTGTCTGATTCTAATTTAGTTCTTTGGGAGATTTATATCGAATATACCTAGCGAAAATACTCTGTATATTAATAATTATATTCAATAACTATAAATGAAACGGTGAAAAATTGAAGACGTTGCAAAAAAAGGAGCAAAGTCACCGTTTGAAATTGATATACAATTTCATTGTTTGAAATGTAAATGCGACACTTTCAGAAGCAGCATTTGGAATTTCTTAGACTCTTTTAAAAAATGTCATCCCATGCATTTTAGTTTAGAAAAGATTGAAACTCTTTCCTCGGCAGAAATTGTTAGAGTTGTTAAACCTAAAATTACTATCCGTGTGAAATCTTTTTAGAGGATTAGGATCAAATTTTAGACACTTTACAAAATAAAAGAAATGCAATGAATCTTTGAATGATAAACTTTAGTATTTACTGCAACAAAAACAACTTTGAGGAGAGTGATTTGTGAACGGCAAAGGATATACATTGTGTTTTAAAAGTTTGAGTCACATTTCTGGAGTTTCTATTAATTATGTACTATCAGAGAAAAGAGTCACTGTGATGATGTACTATCAGAGAAAAGAGTCACTGTGATGATGTACTATCAGAGAAAAGAGTCACTGTGATGATGTACTATCAGAGAAAAGAGTCACTGTGATGATATACTATCAGAGAAAAGAGTCACTGTGATGATGTACTATCAGAGAAAAGAGTCACTGTGATGATGTACTATCAGAGAAAAGAGTCACTGTGATGATGTACTATAAGAGAAAAGAGTCACTGTGATGATATACTATCAGAGAAAAGAGTCACTGCGATGATGTACTATAAGAGAAAAGAGTCACTGTGATGATGTACTATCAGAGAAAAGAGTCATTGTGATGATGTACTATAAGAGAAAAGAGTCACAGTGATGATGTACTATCAGAGAAAAGAGTCACTGCGATGATGTACTATCAGAGAAAAGAGTCACTGTGATGATGTACTATCAGAGAAAAGAGTCTCTGTGATGATGTACTATCAGAGAAAAGAGTCACTGTGATGATGTACTATCAGAGAAAAGAGTCACTGTGATGATGTACTATCAGAGAAAAGAGTCACTGTGATGATGTACTATCAGAGAAAAGAGTCACTGTGATGATGTACTATCAGAGAAAAGAGTCACTGTGATGATGTACTATCAGAGAAAAGAGTCACTGTGATGATGTACTATCAGAGAAAAGAGTCACTGTGATGATGTACTATTAGAGAAAAGAGTCACTGTGATGATGTACTATCAGAGAAAAGAGTCACTGTGATAATGTACTATCAAAGAAAAGAGTCACTGTGATGATGTACTATCAGAGAAAAGAGTCACTGTGATGATGTACTATCAGAGAAAAGAGTCATAGTGATGATGTACTATCAGGGAAAAGAGTCACTGTGATGATATACTATCAGAGAAAAGAGTCACTGTGATGATGTACTATCAGAGAAAAGAGTCATAGTGATGATGTACTATCAGGGAAAAGAGTCACTGTGATGATATACTATCAGAGAAAAGAGTCACTGTGATGATGTACTATAAGAGAAAAGAGTCACTGTGATGATATACTATCAGAGAAAAGAGTCACTGCGATGATGTACTATAAGAGAAAAGAGTCACTGTGATGATGTACTATCAGAGAAAAGAGTCATTGTGATGATGTACTATAAGAGAAAAGAGTCACAGTGATGATGTACTATCAGAGAAAAGAGTCACTGCGATGATGTACTATCAGAGAAAAGAGTCACTGTGATGATGTACTATCAGAGAAAAGAGTCTCTGTGATGATGTACTATCAGAGAAAAGAGTCACTGTGATGATGTACTATCAGAGAAAAGAGTCACTGTGATGATGTACTATCAGAGAAAAGAGTCACTGTGATGATGTACTATCAGAGAAAAGAGTCACTGTGATGATGTACTATCAGAGAAAAGAGTCACTGTGATGATGTACTATCAGAGAAAAGAGTCACTGTGATGATGTACTATCAGAGAAAAGAGTCACTGTGATGATGTACTATCAGAGAAAAGAGTCACTGTGATGATGTACTATCAGAGAAAAGAGTCACTGTGATGATGTACTATCAGGGAAAAGAGTCTCTGTGATGATGTACTATCAGAGAAAAGAGTCACTGTGATGATGTACTATCAGGGAAAAGAGTCACTGTGATGATGTACTATCAGAGAAAAGAGTCACTGTGATGATGTACTATTAGAGAAAAGAGTCACTGTGATGATGTACTATCAGAGAAAAGAGTCACTGTGATGATGTACTATCAGAGAAAAGAATCACTGTGATTATGTAGTATCAGAGAAAAGAGTCACTGTGATGATGTACTATCA
>CANNZV010003777.1:0-54610 GCA_947561585.1 Caprella mutica
CATGGATGCAGAAAAGCTATTCTCTAATCAGAAGTTAGCATCACGTTTTGTTCGTTTTTAGCACTGATCATCTTCTTAAACATTACCTTCTAATATTTGTATACATATACCTAGTTGTATTGTTAACTTATTCCCAATACTAAAATGCTATTAAAGCTCACGATTAATATAGGTCTAACTTTTGCAAAAGAAAAGTTGTATCGACCCTCAAAAATATAAATTAACACTCCCATTCCAAAGCCATTTCCAAACAATTTCAGTGCATCCAACTTCTTGTGACTGCTGATATTTTACCTTGATAGTATTGCTAGTATAGCCCCATTGGTTGAAATACGTTCAACTTCTTATGACTGCTGATATTTTACAAATAAACAGCTTGCACTGATAACTAGTATTGCCCCATAGGTTGAAATACATCTACACTGCGAACCGAAAGAGTTTGCAAGTGAACAAAATTGAATTATTTCAGACAGGAAAATAATAGAACTTAAGTAGATCTCATTTTTTAATATGAAAATGCATTAAGAAAACAAAAATTTCATATTTAAGTTATACAAAAATATATATCACAAGTTATTACTTAAATTCATTATTTCAGTGAACCGATACAGTATGCAAAACTCAAAAATCTAACTAAAAATAACAAATAGTCTTCTTTTTCCTAATATTTGCACATTTTATCATGCACATTGATGTTATAATAAATATGAAATATTTTCCTATTTATAATTCATGATATAATGGATTATCAAATTATTGAACTATTAATCAACTCAGAGATTCATTTCACATGTTCAAATCTTCCACCTTTGGCTTTTATCAGCTTAACTAGCCTCTTATCAACACCTTTAACAAGATTATTCAAGTTTACTTCAGAAACGTCTCTGCATGCTTTGCAAACAGCTTCCCACAAGGTATCTACGCTAGAATACTGCCTGTTATTCTCATAAACCTTTCTTTTAATCAGCGACCACAGCATCTCAATTGGGTTTAAGTCAGGGCTATTAGGAGGCCAAATCATTAGCTTTGAACCATCAATGCCCTGATCGCCAAGCCATGCTCTGGAGTGCCTGGAAGCATGTGAAGGAGCGTTATCTTGCATAAAGATGAAGGTTTCCCTTTCCTCATCTGATAGCCTTTGATACCACGGAAGGAAATTTGTTGTTAGAAAGCTACAGTAGTTCTGAGAGTTAAGTTTGACACCTTGTTCAACTCTGAATGGACCAACAATAACATTTCCAAGCAATCCTGCCCAAAACATTACGCCTCCCCCACCTTGCTGTCTTCTCATCCGATTGCGGGATTGTCTTCCATTCAAAACCCATCCTCTTGCCCAACCATCCGGTCCATCCAAGGTGGCCCTGCACTCATCTGTCCAGAGCACCTTGCTGAAATCTTGCTTAAGGTATCTATCAGCCCATTCAAGTCTCTTTTGACGGTGTAATTTGGATAGAGGAGGTGAAGCGACCACTTTCTTGACTGCTCCACATTTCGAAGGTACACGTTGCGGGTTGTTTTGGGTATATCAGGTATCCCAGCTTCATCAAAAATTGTCTTACTGGTTGCATTGGGGTTCTTTATCAGTGCAAATTTCAATTTACGAATTTGGGCAGGAGAAAGCACTTTTGGTTTTGACTTTTTGGGTGTTTTTCGGATGACGCCACCGTGCTCGACAAATTTCTTAATTGTGCGATGATCACGCATCAATTGTTTGGCAATGAAGCATGTGGATTTACCGGCAGATAGTAGCTTTGTAATTTGTTTGGTTTCATCTACCGTTAATTGAACTCCTTTTGCCATATTTAGGATGCTTGCAAACTTTAATGGTTCACCTAAATTTCAACTTAAATAACATTATAGTGTAAATTCCTGCAAGAGAAATAATTCTATTAAAGTGTAAACAAAAATTATAATCATTGTACATAAGTAATAAGTTAGATACTACGATTTTAAGATTTACCATTCGTATATTAGAAAAAGAACTAAAATGTAGACTTGCAAACTCTTTCGGTTCGCAGTGTAGATGAAAATATTTGAAGGGTAACTATCACAGAAGTTACCTACGTCCGGCTACGTGGATGCAATAACATTGCCACAATATTCATATGCTCTAGATAAACATTTTAAAAACTCAAAAATGGATGCCTACAGACAAAATGCCTAACGGACAATATACATAACGGACAAAAGACCAAACTGACAAAATGCCTAACGGACAAAATGTCTATCAGACAAAATGCTTATCAGACAAAATGCCTAACGGACAAAATATATACCTAACATATAGAATTTATTAATATAAAATATAAAGACGTAAAAGAAAGCTGGAAAAAGAATAAACTCAATATTTAAATAAAAAGGCCGAATTGAAAATGATTTATAACGATATAGAAGAATGATAAAACTCTAAAGGAAATATTGAAGTGATATTTGTAATGAAAGGATTATTGGTAAATTAAGAATAGTAGAATAAAATATATTTCGTCTAAGTTACCATTCATAATGGATTGATTTTTTTTTTCCAACGTAACTTCTAATACTAAGGTAGTTAATTAAAACAAATATCGACGAGTTTTTTTTTTATAATCATGGGTAGTTAACTGCATGTCAGCACTAATTTATAAAAGCATTGAAATAACATTACTTGCTTTAGAATTTCAAAAGCAACTACAAACATCACTGCATAGAACATGATTATAGCTATCTAATAAAATAGACAGTATTCAAAAATCAAAAGAAAAGAAAAAGATTATACCTATCTAATAAAGTAAACAAATTTTAAAAATCAAAATAGAGGAAGATGATTATATTTAAATGACTTGTTAAATAGAACAAACACTTTATTAATAAATCACAAACACAGCGAAATACGACAGTGTTTACACTAAGCACGCTGAGTTAAAAATGTTCATATTGAATGTGGTAGTGATTAAATAAACTGAGACAAAGCACTTTGTTTCCACTTGATCTCATTTATTAGAAATCAGAAATCTTCGTCCACTATTAGTTTACAATGGAGATTAGTTGACAATTCATTTTAGGCCGTTAAGAATTTGGTCCGTTTGTATTTTGTCCGTTAGTCATTTTGACCGTAGGCATTTTTCTGTACCTAGGCCTTTTGCCCATTTGATCTTTTGTCCGTTAGGCATTTGAAGCGGTTAGGCATTTTGTCCGTAAGGCATTTTGCCCGTTAAGCATTTTGTCCGTTAGGCATTTTGTCCGTAAGGCATTTTGTACTTTAGGCATTTTGTCCGTTAAGCATTTGATCCGTTAGGCATTTTATCGTTAGGCATTTTGTCCTTTAGGCATTTTGTCCGTTAGGCATTTTGACCATTATGCATTTTGTCCGTTAAGCATTTTATCCGTTAGGCATTTTGTCCGTTAGGCATTTTGTCCGTTAGGCATTTTGTCCGTTAGGCATTTTGTCCGTTAGGCATTTTGTCCGTTAGGCATTTTGTCCGTAGACATTTTGTCCGTTAGGCATTTTATCGTTAAGCATTTTGTCCTTTAGGCATTTTGCCCGTCAGGCATTTTGTCCTTTAGGCATTTTGTCCGTTAGGCATTTTGTCCGTTAGGCATTTTGCCCGTTAGGCATTTTGTCAGTTAAGCATTTGATCCGTTAGGCATTGTGTCCTTTAGGCATTTTGTCCTTTAGGCATTTTGTCCTTTAGGCATTTAAACCGTGATGCATTTTGTCCGTTAGGCATTTTGTCTGTTAGGCATTTTGTCTGTTAGGAATTTTGTTCGTTAGGCATTTCATCCGTAGACATTTTGTCCGTAAGGCATTTTATCGTTAAGCATTTTGTCCTTTAGGCATTTTGTCCGTAGGCATTTTGTCCGTTAGGCATTTTGCCCGTTAGGCATTTTGTCCGTAGGCATTTTGTCGTTAGGCATTCTGTCCGCTCTTGTTACTCACATCCCCAATCTACTCTACTCCCACTCACCCACTTCACTAACCACTCAACTCCTCCACTCCATTCCCACTCAACCACTCCTCTTGCCACTCGAGGCTGGCAAATCACCCCAGTCTCACTCTAGACGTGTCCCCCTCAACTTCTTCTTCTGCCTCCCTGTGAACGTGTCATAAAAACATGCCAGGAAACTTCCGAAAACGTAAATAGAAAACACAAACCAATGCGTGTTTCACTAACCACCTAAAAACATCTTGTGTTTCACCATTGTTCACTGTTTTTCCGTCTGATTAATTACCTAGATGTTCTTTAATTATTGCACAAGCATTTTTTTGGCAGGTTGTCGTCTACCTACGATGCCTGCCTGCATTTTAATAGGTATCGTCACCGATTTATCGCACTCATGAACCCGTGTCAACTATTTTTTACGCGGCATAAATAGAATATGTGACCTTCTATTAGTTTTACCTTTCTGAAACAATAACCTAAAGCGATGACTGACAAGTATCTTTAGTACCTGTATCTAGATACCTTTATCTAACTGTATTGCTGTATCTAGATACCTTTACCTAAGTGTATTGCTGTATCTAGATACCTTTATCTAAGTGTATTGCTGTATCTAGATACCTTTATCTAAGTGTCTTGCTGTATCTAGATACCTTGTACCTAATTGTATTGCTGTATCTAGATACCTTTACCTGAATGTATTGCTGTATATAGATACCTTTTACCTAAATGTATTGCTGTATCTAGATAGCTTTTACCTAAATGTATTGCTGTATCTAGATACCTTTACCTAAGTGTATTGCTGTATCTAGATACCTTTACCTAAGTGTCTTGCTGTATCTAGATACCTTTTACCTAAGTGTATTGCTGTATCTAGATACGCCTTAGCATGATGTAATAACCATTTTAGCATCTAGGTACACTTCTGGTGCAATAATTGGCACGTTGCTGCATTTTTTCCTTTTTTTTTTGTATTGCGTTTGATATATTCGTCATTGAATCTATAATAAATTATTTGAGATATTATTATTGAAATTCGTATATATCCTCAGAATTAAAATGTAAAGAATTAGAGATCCTGAGAATATTATAGACGGAGAGAATTAAAGAGTATTGAATGGTTCTACACCAGCGGTATATAGTATTCGATACCATTTCATTTCGTCTCTGATATACTTAAGATCTATGATTTTAAAAGCATATAGTCACAAACCTAGCAATAACTCCTAATATAATTATAACAAGTAACAAATTTTTAAAGTCTATTTAGAGCGTTTATATGAATTAATACGTAATAACATTACTGAAGTGACTCTAGTCTAAGATATTATTGTTGTTGTTCATTGTTTTGACGGCAAAACTCGTAACAAAAATCTTGAAATGTCATAGCAGTAAAAAGATGACGAAACTTTTAAATATTATTTTAGGTGAAAATAAATTTAGAATTAATATTTTGACATTTTTCAGTAGCTGTATTCCCACTACCGGATAGACTTTGAAAAAGTATTTTTTTAACTTGAACGTAAAATTACATAGATATTCAATTAAAGATGATGTATAATTGATTCAGCTTTAAATTTTACAATATTAACGATAAAATTAAATCCTACATAATATTACCTATGTTCACCATATTATTATACATAATGGTTACAGAAAAGGAATAATATTTAGCAAGCAAGCATGTGTTCAGTATCATATTACGCTTAAAATACTTTTTAAAATTTAGTTACTTGTTATTATTTATCAAGTATATTATACGTTTAACTAGGGTTGTGACAATATGCTTTATAAATCATAGATCTTAAGAATATCACAGACGCAATGAAATGGTATCGAATACTATATACCGCTGGTGTAGAACCATTCAATACTCTTTTATTCTCTCCGTCTATAATATTCTCGAGATCTATGATTTTTAAAGCATATTGTCACAACCTTATAGTGATAACTGTTGATATACTTAGACCTACACAAACTAAAGTCTGAAGACTATTTTACAGTAATATGAATCTGAAAGCATGGTTGCTTAGAATTATTCTTTTTATTCTCTATTCATTACCTATAAACTAGTGATTTCTGTATACGTGACAAACGTTTCTCATATCGTCCCAAGCGTATCTGCTTTGCTATTGGTCAGATACAAACACACGCAGACACACACACACATACACCTACACACACACCTACACATACATACTAAAAAACAAATGCGAATCGACATTAGAGTCATCATTCTCAGTAGGTATCTTCGATATGGGATATTATAAACAATTATATATAGGGTAAGTTCTTAGTTATCGGACGATTCCACATTTGCGATCGATCATGTAAAAAAATATAATTAATAATTTATATATATTTCTGCTCACATGATTGAAAAAGAGAAAATTATCCTACAGTCCCAATTTGTCCGTTTTTGATTATAGTAAATAGAATCTTTAAAACGAATGAAAAAATAATGCTCATCAAACCAAATAGAACGGAGGTAGAACGTAATTATCTAATAGTAGAACAAATATAGAACGCAATTATCCAATAGTAGAACGGAGGTAGAACGCAATTATCCAATAGTAGAACGGAGGTAGAACGTAATTATCTAATAATAGAACGGAGGTCTAGAACGTAATTATCCAATAGTAGAACGCAATTTCCCCATTTTTAGATCTACTGAATTATGACAAAGCTTATCTTATTTCAAGTTGATTTTAACTCAAACTGTATATGAAAAATATCGAATAAATAATTTCATGAAATTTTTCTCAATGAAATTCTATAATAATTTTCTAGATGACATTTTTGTCGTTGTTTTATATCCATGTTTTATTATTTATTACATAATTTCTAATTTTTTTTTGGAATGTAGTAGCTAAATGTTATCCTTTAGATATATTCGATACTCACCCCATGTTCGTTAAATCAACTCACACAAAACTGCCTTTTCTAAAGTCCCCCTGTTTGGTGTTTAACATCTTATATTTCCTCTTAAAAGTCTCTTACATTAGATCGAAGTGAAGAAACTGACTAAAAGGTGCGATTTAAAGACCATTTGCCACTTCAACTTCACGAGGTTTAATATTCTTCAACTCATTTGTCCCATTAATTGTTTTTACCGAGAAAACACTTATTGATTTCTTTAAAAGTCGGATAGGTGACTATTTCTCCTTTGCATACCAATTAAAATAATATTGCAGGTATCTTGGATACCAATTAGGTAAAATAATTAGGGTATCATGGATACCAATTGGGTAAAATAATTAGGGTATCATGGATACCAATTGGGTAAAATAATTAGGGTATCATGGATACCAATTGGGTAAAATAATTAAGGTATCATGGATACCAATTGGGTAAAATAATTAAGGTATCATGGATACAGTAGGATAATTTACGAGATAGAATATCAAATTACAGTTTTTCTTTTATGATCAAAACGTGGAATCATCCCATAACTCGTAACTTACCATATTTAACCAAGCATCATCAGTTCTAATGAATTACTTCAGTGAAAGAAAGAAAAACAAATATTTATTAACGGTCGATACAAATAATTCAAATGAAAAAATTAGGCGATCTACTCGTTAACCCAAATATTCAAGGGATAACTCGATAAAAACAAGAAGTGATACTTTTACAGTCGCATTAGTTCAATTTTATCGCTAAAGGTTGGTATTATCGTTGAAATATCGCTTTGATAATAGTCGCTATTAAATTTAAAAAAAAAATACGAATTTTCATTAAGTTTTATTTTCATGAATGTCATTTTTCAGATTAATATATACTTTTTAAATATTACCAAATTACATTAAATGAAAGTATTAAAGTCTATACTTCATAATTATGAATAAAAAATCTTTATTTACCAATTTTATTTTATTTTTTTCAACATAAAAAAAATCGATTCTAAAATCCACAAATGCATGCAATATACTGTCATTATTTGATTATCTTTTATGTTTTCATACGTAACATTCTGAAAAAAAGTATTTCATAGACTATTTATATAAAATACAATTATTGAATAATATATTATTCGGTGGTATACGATGTCATTTCAGTATTTATTTACATATCATAGTTACCCCTGATAAGGCTCTACCCACCTAATACACTTTTACTCATTAATATCACTTGAGGGTAAATCCCTCATGTGAGTCTATTTCTGTCAAAGAATATCTTCCTATTTATTAATAGTATAGTTTGGTATGCCAATAAACACCTACCTTGCTTGTGATTAACAGGTAAGATCATAATCTAATTAAACCTAGAAACTTATTTTAGAGGAGTAACTGAAGTATTTTTCACAGCCTTGATTTCAATTTCATTTCTTACCACAAGAGCAGGAAATTGTTAAGTATGAGATATATTTTTAGTATTATTTACTGCAAACTTCTCCAAAATATTAATTAACATATTTCATATTTAATAATCACTCTTATTTATATTGTTTCATAATATTGTTTTATCTTCTCAGTTTAAAATAATTTAATAACTATTAAAATTCTAAATTGCACTTTTCTTATTTTTCTTCTCTATACCCCTCATCCTGACCACTGACCAAAATTAAAAGTATTAACAACTATTTCAACCCCACTTTTTATCTCTCATCATTACGCATGTGGTAAAAATGTACCATATGGGAATTATATTTCGATAGGCTATTATTAAATAAACGCATCAAAATATGATCATTAAAAATTTATATAATGACAACATATTTTCATCGTGTATTCAATGCACATCTTACATATACTATACTAATAATTTTCGCTTTTCAGTAAAAATTTAGCAAAATACATTTACATTGTTTTCCAATTTTTTTATGAAAATTAGTTAATACCTATCATGGATTTGTTAATGACGTCATTACTTAGTCTATTTTAAACATTACAGTATTTTTAAGTACATATTCCAAAATGTTAAAAGTTTTTAAAATTGTTTAACTATAATAGCATATGAATATTGTGGCAATGGGATCGCATCAACGTAGGTAACTTCTGTGATAGTTACCCTTCAAATATTTTCATCTAGATGTATTTCAACCTATGGGGCAATACTAGTTATCAGTGTAAGCTGTTTATTTGTAAAATATCAGCAGTCACAAGAAGTTGGATTTATTTCAACCTATGGGGCAATACTAGTTATCAGTGTCAGCTGTTTATTTGTAAAATATCAGCAGTCACAAGAAGTTGGATGTATTTCAACCTATGGGGCAATACTAGTTATCAGTGTAAGCTGTTTATTTGTAAAATATCAGCAGTCACAAGAAGTTGGATTTATTTCAACCTATGGGGCAATACTAGTTATCAGTGTAAGCTGTTTATTTGTAAAATATCAGCAGTCACAAGAAGTTGGATGTATTTCAACCTATGGGGTAATACTAGTTATCAGTGTAAGCTGTTTATTTGTAAAATATCAGCAGTCACAAGAAGTTGCATTCACTGAAATTGTTTAGAATTGCCATCAACAATCAGTTCTTCAAATTATATTTTTGAGGGTCAATAAAACTTTTATTCTGTAAAAGTTAGACCTAATAATCGTGAGCATTAATAATATTATTCAATAATTTGTATGGTATTTTACTATAAGGAACAAGTTAGTAATATAACTATGAAAAAATATATAAATAATAGAATTGAAGTTTAAGAAGATGAACAGTGCAAAAAAAAATATTACAATTGTCCCTCCTTAAATAATTATTTCATTTTCTATGAGTTATAATGAAAGAAAATTGTATTTAAAGGTCCCCTCCACTCTAATTTTTTTATTCCTCTATGCATTAGAACTAATGTTACTGATAATAAAACTGCAAACCATTTCAAATTTGGTTCTATAGTTTTATTACAATGTGTAATTTAAGATTTTTTTCCGTTCTTTCTACTACACCTCTGAATTTCAAGCAAAGAAAAAGCCCCCCTGTTCGATAGGCTAACACGATCCGACAAAATCAAAACAATAACAAAGCTGATAGATAGATAACAATAGATATCATTGCTACCGGTACCGTATTGTCACTCTAGATGTTCTTTGTGTTAATCGAGTTACTTTGTAACAAACTAAAAATGCTTGACAAAGACACCTGCCTACTTACTTAATGAATGTTTTTTGATCAATTTGATTGAATTTCCATTTCAGCGTGATAAGTTGATAACACGGCACTCCTATTAGGTATTCGTACATTCACTTTAAATGTACTATCCCTACAAACAACGGTCTGTCGATTCGATGGAACAATCCATCGATTCAATATTCCAGGCAATCGAAAAGAAATCGAATTGGTATACGTTGTTTATAGGGATAATTTGGATAATTGAGTCAATTGAGCTTTGGTCTAATATTATACTTTGTATCTATATGACTTTATTTTTGACCGATGTTCAATTTCCCATCATTCAGCATGCATTAGGGCTTAGGCTAATTCTTATGACATATTTTTTAACAACATATCATGCAGACACTGAGACACAGATGTAAAGTAAGGTATGGACCAATTAAAGCTGACTCAAACTATGGTGCAAACTCTGCCTTACTCACATTTACTGTTACCTAACTTTAATATCATAGGTACATAGACTCTAGGCCAGTCTTAGCGTATCCATAATCCGCCTTATCCGCGTAAGTTACGGTAGGTATTCTAAGATTCACTTTAATATTTATCGTAATAGTGTAGTTCTAAGACAATGGATCCATATAAAGAATTCAATTATCTAATTAAGTATTTCTTACTAATAGTTTTCGTATATCATAACATTTTCCGATATTGAGAACTGTTAATTTTTATACACTTTCTATTTGAACGCAGATCTGTGATTTGAAATGTTGAATAGGTATGCGCTATGTATATACGATCGAACATCCTACTCAAGTTGGGGCTACTTTTTCTTCTAAAGAAATTATGAATCTCAGAATGAGAAAAAACGAAATGCGAATATTTCTTATATAATTAATTGTGAACAGAATAAATACTTGATCGATTTCAATTCAGTTAACTGTGATATGTTATATAACCTTAGCTCAACAAATTTAAAGCAACAGCAGAATTTTTTAATTTAGAGTTGAGGGGACCTTCAAGGTTCGAGACTAGACCTATTAAACAGAGTTCCAGAGTTTGTTGCCAGAATTAGTTGATACTCTGTGATGAAAGTTTAAAGAAGTGAATTTATTTAAAGGTTTAAAAATTCAACCATAGCTTAACTCTCACTCAGTATAGGTGAGTAATTAGTTAGATATTTTCTATATAATTGTGTTACATTAATTGAACAAACAGTAATTTTATGTTCCTTGAAATGTTTTTGGTAGCAGGGTATTTGATGCCAGTCATTAGAGTGGTTCTACATTCTCTGAAAGCTTTAACATCGAGATATGTCTCGCAATCATTATTACTTTTATAAAAGCGGGACCTATCGTTATATCTTATAATGTATATCAAATCCATATATGTATGTATAACATTTCAATATTATAGTTTTATACTGTATTTGAAACACAATTTTCTAATTGAATAATTTCCACCTAAATCATATTTTCAAATACTTTCATCTTTGTTATGCTACGCATTTATTATTTTTGAAGATTTATTTTAGTTAGTCCTTGAAAAGAAAACAAAGTTTTCTATGACTGTCATAGAAAACTTTTAAAAGTGGAAAGGGGATACCCTAATATTTTATTCGACTCATAGAATGTTGGCGGTTCTTATCTAACTAAAATCTTGAGATTAATTATCTTTTTCTTGATACTTCATATAATGAATGATAAGGCTCATCAATTCAATTAACATATTTTTATTAGTATATACAGTAATTTTCATAAAACAGCTCATAATTATTTCAAGAAAGCATCTCAGCAAGTTTGATAAACTCTTCTTCAAAGTTGTTAATATTGTATGATCCGATGGCATAATTTTTTTTAAAACATTCTAATTATTAAACAGTGAACCTTTCCATTTATCATTTTTCTATTTATCATTAATCGCTCAGTAAACAGGTTTTTATCTTTAGTTTAAGGTACAAAATATGAGCAATGAAAAATTTGTGAAATATTAATTAAGCAATATTTTAATATTTGAAATTAAATGGTGTACATTCTTTTATAATTTCAATCTCTAACAGTTTTCTCATGGGAATTTTTTAATATATTTTATAAATTAATTAATAAGTAGTTATATGAAGCAACTACGTAAATATGATTGACAATTTCATTTAATTTATTAATTAATCTTATTATTAATCTTTTTATTTAATTAATCTTTGAAAATTGAATATTATTATTGTAAGTACCGGTAATTAAGAAGTCAATTCTTATTCTTATTCTTATTCTTATTAATGTTATTGATGGTTAGAAAATAAATAATTATTTTTTTATTCTATAATATTTTAACTAAATAGGCATTAAAAATATTCTTTTAAATTGAATTTCTTATACACATAGTGGAAGCAATGTTAGTTATTATCAAATGCATGTAATATGTATTTTGTTTATTAATTTTAAGTAGCTGAGAATAACATAATCTTTATAATCTTTTGGGAAATTCGAATATTTGCATCGATTATTGTTCAATTCTTTACTAGCACATGGATGTAGAAAAGTTACTGCGGTTTTTTTTTTATCTACTAATATCATTAATATTTTATTTTCACAATCATTTTCGCATAAATTTATAAATATTCGGGCTCGTGCATGAGGAAAAGCTACACCGTGTTTTTTTCGAAATTATAAGACATTCAAATTTCAGAATAAATAAATTAAACTCTAAGTACTTGTACAATAATTTCCTAGAAAATAGTATCCAATTTTTTAATACAGCTCAAAAATAAAATCCATATTGAGAAAACAAAATAATTTAAGAAACAAGTTTTCAATTCAGCCGAAATATTCTCAGCTTCAAGAACAACTTTCAAAAGACAATCAGATGGCATTTATAAAGCCATTATAACAAGAACAGTTGAAATATAGATAGATTACAGAATTGTCTCCACATGAGGTAATTTTCACAAATCACAGTTTTCTAATTTTCTATTATTTTCAAAATCTTACAAATTTATCGTTGTGTACCCAGACCAATTCTAAAATATCTACAAACATTGCAATTAGTAAAGTTTCTTTTGAAATGTGAATTTGGTAAACTGTGAAAATAATCATGAATAAACTCTTCTTTGACTGAACAAACTTTACAATTCACATACTAATATTTTTCAGGCAGATATTTATTCTCAGTCAGGGCAATTACAACTGCCAATCTGTGGCAATATACATTTCATTTAATTACATCCATTTGAGAATCATCTTCTAGATGCATTTGTGCGAATCACACTCATGCATATCTTTTTAGGTAATTATTACACATCAACTCTGCCAAGACTTACAGACTGTGCCAACTGAACAGCTTTGGCCTCGTGGAGAACAGTGTCCACTTAATACTGAACACTTTAACCAGTATCTGTATTTTAGGGGGTACTGCCTAGTGAAAGATAGACTCTTAGTCATAGTTACACATAGGTAGAAAGGAAAATTAATTAGCATATTAAATGTAAATGTAAATATTTAAATGCTGCACACATACATTCAAGGTCAGATTTAAAATACAGTAGAGTTTCTTATTTATGGACAACTGTTCAGTCCATAAATTTTTATTTCATAAAAAATATTTCCGTAATTTATGATGGTCCGTAAATTTTGTATATCATAATACATTATAATCTATTTTAATTAGTTAGGTCCTGGACAGTTTCATCATCCGATAATAGTATTTAAGGCCCTGACATATTAAATTCATATAATTATTTTACTAAATTCGAATGGTCTGCTTGCTTCAGTAAAACATAAAAAAAATAATGTAATAGTACCTAACTATATTACATAGAATATTCGGCATAAATTTGACATGCATAATCTTTAGTTCATTCATAGTATAGCGAATTGACACACACCATGAAAAAGCTAGAGACACTCTTAATACTTGAGATGACAGCGGTAATGGATGACTTGAAAATGAAAATCTCAGAAGAAAATAGCTTGCTACATCACAATGGTTCTCTCCGGCCATCAAAATAAGGAAATTTCGGTCTAAGATTCGACTTCCAAATTCTCAAACATAGTCCAAAAAATACCAATAATCCAAAAATATAATTGTTATGCCAATTCTACAAGAAAAAACTATAAAAAAGTCTCAATTTGAAAAATCCAAGTGTTTTACGTTAATTATCCTATAAGTAATTATCCTATAAGTAATTATCCTATAAGTAATTATCCTATAAGTAATTATCCTATAAGTAATTATCCTATAAGTAATTATCCTATAAGTAATTATCCTATAAGTAATTATCCTATAAGTAATTATCCTATAAGTAATTATCCTATAAGTAATTATCCTATAAGTAATTATCCTATAAGTAATTATCCTATAAGTAATTATCCTATAAGTAATTATCCTATAAGTAATTATCCTATAAGTAATTATCCTATAAGTAATTATCCTATAAGTAATTATCCTATAAGTAATTATCCTATAAGTAAGTATCCTATAAGTAAGTATCCTATAAGTACTTAAGTGTCTCAAGTGCTTACACATATTTCAGTATACTTTCAGTGTACATACTTTAAGTGCATCGCACTGAATCACTTTCAAGTTCTTGAAACACATAAGTG
This sequence comes from Caprella mutica, assembly GCA_947561585.1. Lineage (NCBI taxonomy): Eukaryota > Metazoa > Arthropoda > Malacostraca > Amphipoda > Caprellidae > Caprella > Caprella mutica. The sequence goes on from CANNZV010003777.1 coordinate 14,562, forward strand.
TATCAAATTCATAGTTGCGACCTATCTAACAGTAGGAAAAAAGCTCATACGGTACACCTGTATATCTCAGTTTTTTTTTAAGAATTCAGTTAGTCGAGAGAATAAAAGTATTTTTTGATGTTTTTTTTACAGAGAAATTTTAAAATAATCTTACCCTATGTTCCAGCCAGGGGTACAACACTTAAAACTTTGACTAGTTTTAATATCTTATTGAATTGGAATAAATATTTCTTGTTTACTATATAGTTGTGAAGTTAAATTAAAATACAAGACCTCTTATCTAGAAATTAATTTTTTGAACTAATATTATAAAAAAAAAAATTGGACAATGATGATCAAATAGCACTGTGTTAAATATTAAAGGCACATTAAGCATATACGATTGTTTTTAGTACTCCAATATTAATTACTATTTCACTTTCCTAATGCTCATATATACATAGATTTATGTATGCATAAATCTTCAGTTATCAAGTATTTGAACCCATTTAAAAGAATCTATCTGTTCGAAATGTATCCGTACTATAGTTTATGTTTCAAGACTTTAACCTTCAACATGCATTGCAATGCACATTCAAGATCTCGTATGTCAAGAGTGGTAACTTGTGAAGTACTTCACCAGTCACCCACTGATAATAAACGATAAGAACTCTTAGGTAGAAATCGTTCGTGAAAGCAACTTTCAAACTGTTTCAATCCACCAACAAAACAGAAATTCCTAACCTATTTTAGGTATGATTTAAGATCAGATAAATATAGGTTGTGTGTGAGCACTGTGTACGGTTTCGTTATTAGCTGAGTACGTTTAGTTTTGTGTGCGTTGTCGTTATTAGGCTAGTGGCGCACACGTTATGTTCTGCGGCCAAAAGACTCGCATTACAAAGACAAAGAATCGCCACCTTCTTAGCCCCGTATTCGCTAGAGGATTCTCAGCTCCCGAGTGAATTGGACTTACAGTGCTTCTCGCCACTCTTCCCATTAAAATTACAGGCAAGGAGTCCTGCTGGATTAAAAATGATATATTGAATATTATATCCATTGTGAGAACGCCTAGATTGACTGATAATATGGAATTCGTTTGAGTATGGTGGAGATATGAATTGGACGTCAGTGTGATTGATTGTAATGATTTCTTAGAAGTTTGGTTCGAAGTGAAAGTTGTTAATTTTGTGTGTAAGTACGAAACTTTAAAAAATTTCAAGTTTATTAAGTATTGATGAACTATTTACTTGATAATCTGGTAATTTTACAGTCAATTTAAAATAACAAAAACGAAATTTAGATCGAAAGCTTCTTCGAATGGAAGTGCTTATATTTATATTTAAAAACTATATTGTGCTTCACATATTTCATACCTATAAATTATAGTCACTGTCTAGAAGGCCTAGTAGAAATTACAATTTATAGTGTTGCATCATGTAGGTTAAAAATTAAATATCTATATTTATTCTGAAAAAAATATATTGCTGTACTTGTAATTAGAATTAATGTTTGCAATGTCTAGATTCTAAAACAACAGTCACTTAGTGACTTATTTTCAATTAAATCAAATTTGACAAATAAACATCTTAACTGGCAACAAATTTTTCAATATATGACGACCTAATTTTTGAATCTATAAGTACAACTTTATTAGCTCTTCCCCATCGCAATACTTTAAATAATTAGCTTATTTAATTACAAGGTAACCCTTCTATAAATAAACATCAAGGTTCTTGATGTAAACCTGGTATCTTTTTGCAATAATTACGCCAATTTATCATGATTTAGACGTAAATTCACGACATAAAGCCAAAAATCGTCGCCGCGAATAACAGATGGTGGAACTAACTTGGCCCGCTTCCATATAGAGAATTCATTTTAGATTATTTTCTAAATGGTACAGATTTTAAAGCAAAGATTGTTGAGAAAAATATTGTAATCAAGCTTTTGCGGTTAAGTTAAATAGAAGCACATGGCAACTTTCCAAGGAATATTCTAGTGTTAGATAATTCTGATTAAATATTGATAAATGAAGTCAAACAAGAAATTGAATATAATTTTTCACGAAGAGTTAAACATTCTAAGATAAATCACATCGTGATGACATTTGCTGTCATAACTAAGTATGTATGGTCTCAGAATTCCCAAAAACGTACATGATTCATCGACGGTGGCTTCACCTATTTTTAACACAGTCACTCAAGCCAAATATAGTATCAAAATTACCTCGTACCCCCCCCCCCCTCTCCCACCACCTACTCTCAATTGCATTGTCTCTTGTATTTCACAGAATAATACTAGTATTGAATTATAGGTTTCAAATATAGAGTAACGTGACATATGACGACATTGGCTTGAAATATAGAACATGGTTCTGAGGAGAGCTAGAGTTAATTTCAAAAGCCGAAAATAGGTCGTATATACCGGCACTGTATTTTAACACACCGTAGAAACAGATTCACACATGAACGTATATTCGACATATTAATTGGGGTCATGTCGGAATACTGTGTATGAGTCAAATATCGCGGGCGTATGGGGAAGGGGGATCTCGATAACTCTTTGTGGTTCAGCTCTTCAGTGACGATCAAACTATTGAGTGATGAACAACTGCACAGTGCTGTGACTTGAGAATTTATTCCCCTGCATCTGCTGACACTATCTAACTGATCTGAAGAAATATCAACTGAAGAGATGTCTTACTTCAGAAAACCAAACCCCAAGAGCACTTGGAAACGACCGAAACCCAAGATTTATGATTGCAACACGAGGGATATGGAGAACTTCTACAAATCGAACTACAATGATTACCTGAGCTTGAAAAATGAGTTTAGGGGTCGTGATTTAGAAGATCGTGGAAATGCAGAAGAATTGACTAGAAGATTCGAACAGCGAAGAGCTTCTTCTCTCGTCTATGGAGAGGATGATAGTCCTCGAACTCATCGACTCATCCCTAACCGACAAATATCGACGGATGGAAACAGTGAACATTCCACTTCATCCTATTCAAGAAACCGAACAGGCCAGACTGAAACATCTACAAGTGGTTCACAAGGTCGATCCAGCATGTCGAAATCCGTCACATTTAGCAGCTCAAGTGACAACGGATCTGAAATGGCAGGAATAGAACAAAGGTTAGATAGACTTAAGAGACTGAGAGAGGAATTAGGTCTTCCATCGGAAGTTCAAGTTGACGGGATGCCATCTCCTGCAGAGAATTCATATGAAAGCTCTAGCCGAAAACAAGTTTCGTCATCTGTTAGATCTTCAAGCTTGAGTAGGAGCTCACCTGAAAGCTCTTACTCATCAAAGACTAGGTCTGCTTTGCGCAACGGCCTTGGCGATGATGAGAGCAGCAGCTTCACTTCAAGAACAAGCAGATTCAAAGCACCTGAAAACTCTGAAGAAACTTCATACTCACGCACTAGCAAGTACTCAAGCTCAAGCAAGGATGATGAACCATCTGGGTACACTTCACGTACTTCTAAGTATTCAAGTTCATTGAAGGATGACGAGCCATCTGGTTACACTTCACGTACCACCAAGTACTCAAGCTCTACTAAGGATGATGAACCAACTAGTTATACCTCACGTACTAGCAAATATTCAAGCTCAACCAAGGATGATGAACCAACCAGTTATACCTCACGCACTAGCAAATATTCAAGCTCAACCAAGGAGGATGAACCAACCAGTTATACCTCACGCACTAGCAAATATTCAAGCTCAACCAAGGATGATGACTCATCTACTTACACACCACGTACAAGCAGATACAAAACAGAGGAAAGCAATGGTGCCGAGTACGAGAGTTCAGCTTTGAAAAGTCGCCAAAAAGTTGCCAGGCCAAATCTAGATGATGACTTGAAGTATGATGATGAAATGCTTTTAGCCGACATGAAGAAGAAAATTCCCTCTTCTTCTGAAATATTAGAGCGAATTAAAAACATGGAGATTGATTAGACTTAGTAATTTTTATACGAAAGACTATAGAATTGAGCGCATATTACATTTAGACAAAATAGTGTGTAAGAGGTGTGAATGTTTTGTACTTGAGTATTTAGCACGTATGGTAATTTTATTACTTTTGTAATTGACGAGTGTTTGTCATGATATAGCTTAACAACATTGGTGTTCGTGAATATTACAGCAATGGCAGCATCAGTCTCTGTGTGCAAAGTCGGTCTTCACTGGGATAGCCCAAAGGCCCCCAGAGTTTACTCTCAACCCAAATTGGTCACCAAGGGCTACCAACAGGAGAAGAGAGCCGCCCGTAACTTCAATAAGGAATTCACCAGTGCCACAGCCTCTGCCAGCATCAAGGCACTCTCCTCCAGCTCTTCCTCATCCTCCTCCTCCTCCTGCACAACAGCCAACTTTATGACCGACACCGCCTTCACTCACAAGACCATCAGAGTTTTGGATGACTCCATGCAGACCAGACTCCAGGGGCGATCATCGGCTATGATGAATAAATTAAACTATGGCCGCTATTAAAAAATACCATCCATCGACCACCATCAAAATGCGGTGAAGATCTGAGAGTAAGCTTCTGATTTTACTCAATGATATCCTAATATTAACACTACCAAAATTCATTAATAATTGTTTTGTATGTGATTCAGATTTGATGTCATGTATACCATTCATATAATTATATTTCATCTTTCAATGAATTTTATTAACTATATCAAATATATAGTGAAGTAGTTTACCCTTTTTTAACGTTTTTGTTTGGTTGAATACTAATCCAATTCAAGAATGTTCGAAAACTAACCTTCACATTACGCTGTTCCGAATTCTAATTTTAATAATATTCATATTTCTAGTTTTAAAATATAGGAAATCTATAGATTAATTATTTCTGATTTGGTTTGAAGTTAATTCTGAACTATAATAAGGACACGTGTATTTTGAAAAAAAAACTAACTTTGCCCCATTAGGTTTTATTATATTTACTTTACGTACCTAAATCTGATTAATAAACAAGAGTTCAACTATCAAAGCATCTTTAACATAAGCTTTTTAAGCACATATGCAGTCTTATCAACACAATCAATTAGGTTATCTATTTTTAGTTCGATAATCCTGAGGGTATTAGTTAGAGACATCTAATTAGATATTCTTAAAGGATCAAAATTGAAGGTGTAAACTGCATCCACTTATGACAATTTATTGACACTATTTATAAAGTAAGTTTGAACATTGAAAGTCAAAGATTAGTAATAGAGTCACGGTACGAAGGCGGCTGGGAATGTGGCGAAGAGAGGCGTTCTTTAGTGCTATATTTGGGCCACGAGAGTCTGCCAAGTTTTGAGTCGATGTGCATAGCCCCAATGCAATAGCTAAGTGTGTTATGACACACGTTTATTTCTGTTATTGAATACAGGCAGGTGCTTACTATTGAGTTCATTTACATTAGGTATTAGAATAGACTGTTTTTAGGTTAGAATAATTAGGTATGTTAAATAGATATTGGACCTTCTCTAATCTAATGTATTTCATTTTTCAGCCGTAGAACCACCAAAAAAGCTTAGCGTATCAGAAGACAGATGGAAACCACGACATACTCATATTTACGACTACAACTACAAAGTTGGAGAAAGCTACTACAACCCCCAAACAGACTACATCGGCACTCGTACCCTCACTAGAGCATCCTCTAAACCCCCAGAAGCACAAACATATGCCGAAAGATTTGCCTCCAATCCTATTTATGGCAGTGCTTACGGTTTACCCTATGACTCATCTAAATCTGTCTACAATCAGCCAATGGCCAGCACTAGACAGAGCAAGAGAACTGCTAGCAGAACTTCTTCTCTTTCTCGAGATCCTGAAGCTGACAGAGCTGCAGCTGGTGCTAGAAGGCGTCAAAGTCTTTTCGATGACGATGATTCAACATTTGGATACAGCACACCTCTTGAAAAATTCAACTATGGTAATTCAGGATACGATCACGTGAAAAGTTCAGAGCTGAGCGATCGAATTCGGAAGTTTACCAGGGGTTACGATACCAGTCGCTCTTGGAATCCAAAGAATGATTCACAGAAAACTGAAGTTTCCTGGAAAACTGAAACTAATTCCAGGGGAATGCCATACGTACAGAAACAAGAAGTAACTTTTGCATCTCCAGTTTCTGGAAGTACCTACAGACGTAGTTCAATCAACGATCTCACTAGTCTGAATGCAAAACCTTTCGAATCCAGCCTCAAAACTCGACGATCTAGTTTTGGAACTGGAGGAGAAGATTTCGGCCAGTCGTACTCTAGCACTAGAGTACGTAAATACAGTGAAGAATCTGGATCTAGTGGTTTACCTCCACGACCATCACGAACTTTCAGTATCGAGGAACCCAAATTCCAAACGGCCAAAGCTATGAGAGATGCGCGTAAACTACAATCTTCAGATGAAATGACTGAAAACATTAACAGGATGGTGAGCAAAATGAAGAGGACTCATCTGGACGATACAAACGGAGACGTGAAGAGCTTCAGTCGCTCTTCCTTCAGAGCATCTTCTGTGGATCCATTTGAAGATGACAGTAGTTCTCGATCTAGGTCTCGCCAAAGGAAAAGATTCGGAGGGTATTAATGTCGATTAGCTGCTTGGGAGTTTTTATATATATAGTATTGATTAGCTATATAGATGCTTAATGCTAATGTTGTTATCTACATTTATGACAAACTACTAATATGGATCATATGTGTGTGTGTGCAATCAAACATCAATAAGACATTTATTCATGTATGAGCTTCTAAGAGTTCATTTTTTTCATTTATTCAAAGTTTTACGCTTTGATGTAGTAGATATTTCTCTTTATTTTGTAGTTGTATAGTATCTATCCACAGTTCATTTTCATATTTAGTTGGAACTGTTTAAGTTTTTTTCTGATCGAATCAAATTTTTTGCCGACCATAGAGCGAGCATACGAACATTTTTAGGTCTAAACTGAATAATAATTAGAGGTAAATTTTAACATCAAATGTATAGAAAGAGAGTGAGACGATTCCAATGGAAAGTTGAGAACTAGTATATATCCTCTACAGTAGTTGTACAACAGGGCTGGAACAATGCGTTCTTAAGAAATGTAAAAACACTAAAATTCACTCGCAACTTGACAACGCTTTTCATTTTGTTTTAGATTTCTCGATATTTTAGTGTATGATAGTAAATACCAAATTCTCATTCTCATCAAACTTGTTTTATAATAGATTGTAGAGTAGGTTTGAGTACCTAATTAATATCATGACATCATTATCTACGAATAAAACAGTAAACGATCTAGTAAATATTATTATCCCTAGCGTTTTATTACATTTTACAAACTAAAAGTTCATGATATTATGCCTAATTGACTTTATGTATTGAATTAATTATATCATTTATATTAGCCTAAAATAATCCTGGAATGAATATAATTGATTCGGAGATCATTTTTTGACGATTTTCTTTTTCAATATTTGGCACACTGGCTGCCACAGTATGAAACATGGGTTAGAATTAAAAGGAAATACCTATAGTAAATTAATGGTATAAAACAACTCGTAAAATAACATAGATTTAAAATATCTTTAATTCATGTTATGTAGGAAAAAGAAGAAGACGGTATTTTTTTATTTCAAAGGACAGATTTAGAACTCGTGGGATTTTTAATTGCAGTAAGTATTAAAATTTATTGTATTACAAACCTAATGGAAATGTTGATAAGCAATAGAATACAGCTATTTTGGATGTATAATATGAAAGTTACATAGTTAATAATATGTCATATTAATGGAAATTTCGTTAAAGAGTTTATTCACTCTTTTTGACCGCATAATAGAATATTAATTTGTTTTAGGTAAGTTCCGAATTCAAATTTTCAATTGTATATAGGAAAAATAATCTAATTATTATTAATGACTTTCATTATATACTTTTTACGTATATATGATCGAAAATTGAAGACTGAAGTGCTGTATAGACTTTGTTAGTTAATATTCGTGTGTTTATTAACTGATAAAGTATTAGATTAAATAAAGAATATATTTAGATCTTAAATAAAGTATGGTGAATACGTGGTACTGGGTTTTTCCATCTAAAATTATGAAGTGAGTCAACTAATTTCCACGTGTGGAGATATACTAAACAATCAGAATCAGATTAATTAATCAGATTAAGATTAATTAATGAATCCGACGAAGATTAAAAATATGCGGATTAAACAGTCTAACCCGGACACTGTTGTTCAACTTTAACTTTGCTGATGTGCCACATCTACAGATTACTGTCCCAATATAAGGCCATCCTCCATGTACGGGTTAAAGAATTTAAAAGACTGAGGTCTGATTTTTTGACATGAATAAATCTTACGTCTGAAGAATAAGTAAACTTTTACTTAATAATACATTCTTATTATTTTAAATATTCAAAAGAATTAATAAAGCCTTCAATTAAAATATCAAAAGTGTCCATATGAACAAAGGATTATTTCCTATAAAGATATGCTTAAAAATATTGTCATTGTTACCCAGATGAAAAGTTAAGGTGGGGTAACAATAAATATTATTTATAATAAATCGAAAGATTACGTTTAATATAAAGTTTATTTTATACTAGTGTACTTTCCCGTTAAAAATAACGGGTCATCATCAATACCAATTTATTACCTGTTATTAGGTTACTTTTAATCATAGAGTTATGATAAACTACTCTAGAGAGAGGAAGTGTTGCAGCGATTGCAGGACGCTAAGGATGACGGTGTAAAACCTTATTTTAATTCAGTTATATCATTTCTCCATTAAGATTTGTTTCAGTTATATCATTTCCCCATTAAATTTTTTTTCAGTTATATCATTTCCCCATTAAATTTTTTTTCAGTTATATCATTTCTCCATTAAATTGACGCTAGACTGCCAGTCACGTGACTCAAAAATAAGGATTTTAGCGTCCCGCAAGACGCGATATTATTTTGGCCACTGACTCACCACTTACTTTTAATGAATTCATATAAAATTAAATTTTCTGCATAGTCTAATTTATTTTATAGATAAAATACATTTAAAAATTGAATAAAAACAGGGGAATTTAAATATCAAGTCAATATATTCCCGTGCGTATCATAGTTACATTCTTCATGTTTAATACCCGTAGTGTAAAAGCGAACACAAAATAAATAAATAAACACGCCACGGGTATTATTAGGATAGATAAAGCAATTTAGGTACAGGAAGGAAAAAATGCATAAATTTGAATATATGAGAATTGGAAAAAGTAAAAAGAGAGAAAATGAAACATTTTAATAGCTTTAACTAATAGGAGAGAGAGAGAGAGATATATATTTGGCATGCAGAATTGTGAGTATCTTAAGAGTTATCTTTATTACCCTGTTAGACGTTAAATGAAATGATTTCCTTAATAAAGACAATTAAGAATTTGAGTCAAAAGAAACAAATAGACTGTGGTAAGCTTTACATATGACATAAAAACTGCTCGCGAAGAGGCTATTTTTTACATTACTATACAGGGTGACCCACAAAAAAGTCTACCCAAGATAGAAATCATAGAATTAATATCAATATCGTACACGTACAATCTTAAGCAATGACGGTGGTAGAATGGACACATGCAAGAAATATAATATTTTAAAATTCGCATCATCTCATTTTTAACTACTTATAAATACGATATTTATATTAAGTCTAAGCTAGGTACTCTTTTTGTGGGTCACCCTGTATAGGGTAAGTTACGAATTATCGGTCAGTAGTACATCTTCGGTCATATAAGAAAATGCGATATACTTATTAATAATCATTATATTTTTATTAGTATCCATGATTCCTGCATGTATACCAATTAAAATTAAAATGAAATAGTAATTTTTATATATTTTTTTCTTATATGACCGAAGATGTGAAACTGACTGATAATTCGTAACTTACCCTAGTTCAAATTTTCCTTACATTTACATTTTAATGTACCAAGACTAAATTTAGATTATTTAAAATCAATTGCAACAGTAAGAAATGTTTAATAATAAATGAACAGTTAAGAAAGCATCACAGATAAACTGTTTACCATCAGAGAAGAGCCGAAGAAAACATTACTGTGACACTGCAGCAGACTGGCAGTAGAACATGCTTGTAAATATCATATTAGTATGCCTGAAATTATATTTCAGTTCTTTTTAAATTTCTCTATAAAAAGATGAATACGAAGTACAAATCTTGACCTGTGCTAGTGCCCACTATCCGACTGCTGTGAGTGTCAGGATGTTGCAGCGTCGTTTGGTGAACAGTTGAACTCTTACATACAAATAAATATAAACTATAGGGTAAGGAACAACTACCAGGTGTGAATTAAACACCTGATGAAATTGCAATGGGTAGTAAAATAATAAATATCTCCATAATTAATATTTTTCAATGTTCATAATAATAACAATAACTATATTCTATTAAAATTTCCATACACACAGAGAAAGGATTAGTTGAATCTAATCAAATTAGATTTTTTTTTCTTTACTCATATGAATGGTTTGATTTTGCCCCTACCTACGTGGTGAGTTGCAGGTACTACTTAAAAGTAGTTAAATTGAATCACACCTAAACTTAAAAACAGTAGCGCCAACTCTCATAGTAAGTTAATTTATACACCAGATACATTGGATTAACAGTCTTTGTGAGTTACTACAATACACTCTGTCATAGTTGTTTTAACATACGTTAAAATTCGCAAAAAAAGTAACTTTTGACTCTCATAGTAAGTTGATTCAATCTATAAAATGAATTGAATTAACTAATGTTTGGTGACACACCATGTCATAGTTGTTTTAACACTCGTGAAAACATGAATAAAGTCCAACCAACTCACGTAATAAATTGATTCAAAGCATAAATTGATGACCCCTTAGATATGACCACATGGGTTGTACTTTTTTCTCTCTGTGTACGGCAATTAAATAGCAACTGGTGATTATTACTTTACCCTATGTAAAGTACTCCCTATGTAAAGTACTCCCTATGTAAAGTACTCCCTATGTAAAGTACTCCCTATGCAAAGTACTCCCTATGTAAAGTACTCCCTATGTAAAGAACTCCCTATGTAAAGTACTCCCTATGTAAAGAACTCCCTATGTAAAGTACTCTCTATGTAAAGTACTCCCTATGCAAAGTACTCCCTATGTAAAGAACTCCCTATGTAAAGTACTCCCTATGTAAAGTACTCCCTATGTAAAGTACTCCCTATGTAAAGAACTCCCTATGTAAAGTACTCCCTATGTAAAGAACTCCCTATGTAAAGTACTCCCTATGTAAAGTACTCCCTATGCAAAATACTCCCTATGTAAAGTAGTCTCTATGTAAAGAACTCCCTATGTAAAGAACTCCCTATGTAAAGTACTCCCTATGCAAAGTACTCCCTATGTAAAGTACTCCCTATGTGAAGTACTCCCTATGTACAGTACTCCCTATGTAAAGAACTCCCTATGTAAAGAACTCCCTATGTAAAGTACTCCCTATGTAAAGAACTCCCTATGTAAAGAACTCCCTATGTAAAGTACTCCCTATGTAAAGTACTCTCTATATAAAGTACTCCCTATGTAAAGAACTCCCTATGTAAAGAACTCCCTATGTAAAGTACTCCCTATGTAAAGAACTCCCTATGTAAAGTACTCCCTATGTAAAGTACTCCCTATGTAAAGAACTCCCTATGTAAAGTACTCCCTATGTAAAGAACTCCCTATGTAAAGTACTCCCTATGTAAAGTACTCCCTATGCAAAATACTCCCTATGTAAAGTACTCCCTATGTAAAGAACTCCCTATGTAAAGAACTCCCTATGTAAAGTACTTCCTATGCAAAGTACTCCCTATGTAAAGAACTCCCTATGTAAAGAACTCCCTATGTAAAGTACTCCCTATGTAAAGAACTCCCTATGTAAAGTACTCCCTATGTAAAGTACTCCCTATGTAAAGAACTCCCTATGTAAAGTACTCCCTATGTAAAGAACTCCCTATGTAAAGTACTCCCTATGTAAAGTACTCCCTATGCAAAATACTCCCTATGTAAAGTACTCCCTATGTAAAGAACTCCCTATGTAAAGAACTCCTTATGTAAAGTACTTCCTATGCAAAGTACTCCCTATGTAAAGTACTCCATATGTGAAGTACTCCCTATGTAAAGAACTCCCTATGTAAAGTACTCCCTATGTAAAGAACTCCCTATGTAAAGAACTCCCTGTGTAAAGTACTCCCTATGTAAAGTACTCCCTATGTAAAGAACTCCCTATGTAAAGTACTCCCTATGTAAAGTACTCCCTATGTAAAGTACTCTTTACAGTAAAAAATATAAGGAAAAAATAAAGTAGAAATATAGAAAATTCGTACTAGGGAAAGTTACGAGTGTGGTGAAATAATTATCAATATAATTACCACCACATTGTGGCGCTTTTCCACCACATCTACCTACTGACCCAGAAAATGTTAGTGTTGGCCACTGCATGGGGAAGCGAGCAGCTAAGGTGTGTGTACGTAGTCGGGAAGTGGGGGAGAGGGTATCTGTGGGTATACCCTATTGGTAAACTATATAGTATTTAATTTTATTGTGTTTTTGTGGTATTATTAGGTGGCATGAATATTACAGTGATTTAAAGGGTAGTTTTATATAGTTATATTATTGTGTTATGGGTAGATTTTATCAGTACTTACAAAATAAGAACTATGTGTAAATATTGTAAATTGAAATTTTCAAGTCAATTTGATTTCTTGTTTGAAGAAACAAGTGCAACTTTACAAACAAAACAACCTCGCATACCGCACCCCTTGCCAAGACTCTTACAGTATATTAGTCACAATTAAAACCAATGGTACGTACACATAATAATTAAATAATGCGTAATGTAACTAAAGTTAATGAGGATAATTTTTTAAAAATAATTAATTAATTTGCACCTAATTTCATTGTGTAGCTAAATTTTCCAACGATTGGTGGTTATTTTAACAAGATGTTTCTATATTAAATCATGAAAATGAATTAATTGAATATTAAATATATAATTATACTATAAATCAATAAGTTGCTCACTCTGCATTGCATCGAAATGAATTAGTATTACGCAACCGTGAAGAAAAATCTAATATAAACAATTATTCTGTTCAAAGATTAAACAATTCTAATAATAAACTTTCTTCTCTAAACGCTACCATCACAATGACGTTCTTATATCTTTTGTGTCATTTCAGGATTTATTTTAGCATTTAAGGTATATTTTAAATCTCAAGATGTCAGGCTGGACCAGACCTAAACCCAAAATGTACGAACGGAACATCCAGATCCAAGCGTCACTCTACAGACCCACCCTGTCCATTCTTGAGAAAAAAACTGAAAGAAGCTCTATCAACCAGGTGAGATTGACAAAAACTAAAAGGTGGATCTTGGAATATTTTTTTTTTTTCAATTAATTTTTCTTTTTAATTTCTATTTATTTCAAAGTCAATTATATCATTTACTTATTTCATTGTTTCTTAATATTTGATTAGTCTATTATCTTGAAAATACAAATAGGGTATTTACTCAATTATCGTATCCAATCGAGTAACGAGTAGGAACATCAATCGAAAATAAGTCGAAATATGAAGATTAAAATCTAAATAAATGAACAAATGAATTTTAAAGACAATATACATAATTTGATAACTAAAGACAATAATAACTAATATGTATATTAGAAGTCTAATTAATGCTATTTTGATCTATCATAGGTAGCTAAATATATTGAGATAATTGGTAGGTAACAATACGTTAAATGACTATTTACCCTATAGCCTAAAAAATAGTTAATTACTGTCATTCATATTTCTCTATTATATATATATTCGTTTTACTAATTATCGCCGTACACACTGACAAACACTAACCAAACCAAAATTAATCAGTATCTTAAAACATATTTTAGTGCAATAGTAAAATGGCAAAATAGTATAGCAAAAATAGGAATTGAATTAAAATTAGTTAAGAATTTATGTACAATATTATGTGCCATAAAATTTATAAATAAGCACTTTCATTTTAAATTGTACAAACAATTATTTTCGATTCGAAACAATTCTCCAACATGTTTTATCTATGTTTTAAACAGTTTGACGAAGTGTTTGATAGTGTGTACGGAACAGTAAACAATATATATTATTTTTTTCATTTTCTATTTCTTTCTATGATTGAATTAATTCCATGATTTTTTATTTGGTTTTGCTATTTTAGTTTAAATACAGCTTTCATTTCATATTAATTTAGTTTTCATATTTTTTGCTAGTTGTTTAATGGCTTCTTTGAGTTATTTTTATTGCTTTCTAATTTGACGTTTTATTATTTTTTATATATATACATATATATATATTCTCAGGGAATATTTTATTTGAATCTAAATAATTTTCGGTGTATCTAAAAATCGAGAAAAATATAAATGAAAGAAAAGATACCTAAATAATTGTAAATCACTAATATATGGTTGAAAACAATTTTGAGTACTTTTCTTATAAGAAACTTTACAGTCCATAAAAATTATTTTTAGTAGAAAGAAAAAACAATAATAAATTTAAAATTAATTATATTCTAATCTTGGAAGTACCATCAAATACACTGAACACTTATAGTGTGAATATACCTTAGCATGGGTAACTATAATAGAATATGAGATGTACCTTAGCATGGGTAACTGTAATAGAATGGGAGATGAATTTAAGCATGGGTAACTATAATATAATATGGTAATTACCTAAGTGTGTCCTGTATGGGTAACTATAATATAATATGGTAATTACCTAAGTGTGTCCTGTATGGGTAACTATAATATAATATGGTAATTACCTAAGTATGTTCTGTATGGGTAACTATAATATAACATATTGTGAGATCTGCTATCCATTGATTCAATTGTTTCACTAATTTGTTCAGTATGAAATGATCCATAAATTATACAAACTCCCATTTTTATGTCAAAATTTGAATACTAAAGAAAACAAAATATGAAATATTACCCATAAGCAATTATTATCAGGTGAGTATTTTCAAACTAACTAATTAATTAAGGGAACGTCGAGCAGTACTCGGACACTTGTAGTAATCGAAAAGTCGGTATGAACATTTGTATGAATTAATCTGACCATAAAAAATTTCTGATTAACACCTACTTTATGAACACTGAGAGAATCTGAGAACTGTGAAGTTCCGTTCTAGAAATCATTAATAAATAGAAATACTATTTACGGAGCGTTCTTTCGAGCCTTCAATCAAATTAATATTCGATCGAATTTCAAGTCCGAAAGTTCATCCGAAGAGCAGCAGGTGAAAGAAGTGAGGAGGGAACAAACTCCACCAAAGAAGTTCGAATTTTACCCCTCCACTTTCATTGCGGGATCCAAAGACACGACAGAAAATCAGTACACCAAATACATCAAGGTTTGTTGTCGTAGTTTGGGGGTAGGTACTGTTTTCGCTTTCATAGTTTTGACTAAACTAAAACAAGTTAGTGAAATTGAATAGAAATCTTTCGAATGCTGTGTTTCAAATTATTAATAATTTGTGTTTATTAACAAAGATTCAATGCACATGTGTTGCGCACAATAAGCCAGTTTACACACTCTCGAGAAAGCGCTGCGCTTTTTTAAAACCCTTTAACTTCTAAAACCTAAAGTCCATAAATACCTTCAATTTATATCTTATGAAATCGAATACTAGAGGGCGAGCCACCCCCAGAACCCCCTTTCCAGATCATTTAACAATCATGAAGTGTACAGTACAACAAACTGGCGGATGCAACAAACTTAATAATGGCCAATTATGTGGAGAGTTTCAAATTGATCTTCATTTATATATGAATGTTTGAAGTTTAATTTGAAAAACTCAGAAAAGATGACAGGAAATAAATGATGAATAATTTGAAACCACCAAGATTTATGGCCGCAATATAGTTGGTTTTATCCACTAGTTAGTTAAATTGCACATTTCATATTGTTTAATGACCTGGCAATGGGATTCGGTGGTAGGCACGCCCCCCGATACACATATATTAGTATTCAAATTAATAATAAAATGAAGGTATCAACGCACGCTCATCATTTGAGGGTTAAAATGGATTTAAAAATGCGATATGTGTTCTCTAGACTGTGCAAATTGGCAAATTGCGTGAAAGATATATGCTGTGTGTGTACCTAACTGCATCAAAATAGCATTCCTGACGTGAGTACTTTTTGCAGAGCAGTGAAGAGAGCCTAATGAGCGCGAAGAAGTCCCTAGAAGAGTTGGAGGAGAGGCAGTTCCCCCAGAGGGAGCCCCTGTGGAAGGTGCACCCCTACTACGTACCAGAGGACACGAGGAGTGTCGCTCCCCACGAGTCCAGTGTGTGGCCAGAGAACAGAAAGCACTTTGACTTGGTGTCCTCTTACGACTGCATGGTGGGTTTCCTTGGCATCAGAGGTATGGCCGAGAGAGAGATGGATAAGAAGAAGGCCAAGGCTAACTAAACTAAAAGCCGGAGCGAAATGTGTACCGTGGCAGCTAAAAAGATAACAGAGAGGTAAAACTGTCAGATAAAAAGATACAAGGGAGTTAATACTGGCAGATAAAATGTTGTGATATTACAATCCTTAAACTTATTAGTTCAGATGTCACGCTTGAAAGCATTCAATTATTAAAAACACTAATTCAATTTATCATCGACTCCTTATCCATCATTCAGTGTGAAATTTTAATTCATTAAATTAATTATCGTGTAAAATATATAGCTATTGATTAAAATAAAATAAATATAATTCGACAAGTTAGAAACTTAAATTCCTTCCTTTATTTGTCCTTGTCTTAGTTTTTTCGTTATTATTTATAGAATCAATGAATGTATTTCCACAGATCTTTAATAATTAAATAAAAGTTAAATATTTAGCGGTTCTCAACAATTAAAACAACTTTACTCTACTTCGCTAAATTCTATCTCTTTTTTTTCTGTCCAAATGATTCTAAATATATGAAGAAAGTTTAGAATGTGAGTTTCATTGACATTAATTTAGGTAGGGTAGGTTACGAATTATCGGGCAGATCCACATTATATTAATTATATTAGATGAATATATTTTCCTTATGGATGGAAATAGCTGGTGCACAGATACGTGAATTTGGTTTGATATACTTGGTGCTAATTATTTTCAAGTTCGATAAGACAGGATTTCTGATTGAAAGTGTGGGTTAACTTAATCATTCAATTTTCTAATGATTCTAATTAAGTTTTGAATGCTTGTGACCAAATTACGCATTCATCATATTTTCCAATTCCTAATATTTCTGCAGCATCTTTGATAAGCGGTTCGCCTAGAAGAATATTAGGAGTTCATATTTTCTTGCAATTGATATATAGCAAGATGCTATATCTGAATACAAATTACTTATAAGAGACTTTGAAGTCCACAAAAATAATTGAATTGAAAATTGTTATCTCTGAAATAGTTTTCAGTTGAATTCAATTGGAATAATAGAAGCACCATCTAATTCACTGAACACTTGCATGAGTATACCTAAGCATGGGTAACTATAATAGAATGGTAACAGAAATTTTTGTCTTGCGGAAATTTGTCACATGGAACTTTGCCAGGCAGATTTTTCACCGGCAGAATTTTCACCGTGGATTTTAAATTTATAATAATAATTTTTAAATTTAAAATGTGGGATGCAATTTAGAGAACTATAAAAAATCTAGTGTGACTTTAACATATTGTATTCTAACAAGTGCTGTATTTAACCAATGTTAATTAAATAGCCACAAGTAAAAATATAATTAATTTGAATTTACTATCAATAATTATAGAAAATCATTTTATTTAACAGTCATTTAGATTAAAGAATACTTAACATATAGGAAAAGGTGGCACAATGGGACAGTCTAAACTAGATTATGTGCACTCGGTAGAGCACATACCTTCGCCTCCGCTTTGTCCCGTTCACCGTGTTTTCAAAATGGCGTTATGTGACCATTGGTACAACAAATTTGATTAACAATGGGACAGTGCCATATTGTCAACCAAACTGTCTAGTAATTTTATATGAATCAATAAATATCTATTTTTGATACAGTAACGTGAACTGTAGATTCATGAAGGGCTTCTTGTAGAAACAGAACTTCCAGCTGAAGCGGGACTTTCGACCATGATCAAGGGCTTTAGCAATCTCAGGTCATCACAAAGCACAGCATAAAAAACAAATTTCACATAATGAAAGAAAAAGACGCAGCATGATTACATCGGATACACCAGAGAAAGAAGAACTTTTTGCCGGTGCCACTAAAAAGATAAGGTCTTCGAAATCACCTCATAAAGTATCCGTAGATGGCCTGTAAACTCTTGTTTTTCATCTGGTACAAAACTCTTAATCTAACTGATCCATTTGTCTGCAGAAGTGGACAAAGATGTGCTCACTTGATGGGCGTAAACCTCTACGGAAAACGTTGGAAATGAAGGTTTGTGTAATTCTTGTAGAGCTTGATGCGACTTCTAACACGTATTCTGTTTGGTGTAATTTACTAAACCAAAAGCTAAATACGAAACATTGATGTTAGGCGAAGATTCAAGTGCAATGAGTTTCATTTCATTTTCCATTTGTTGCTGACATAGCATCGGTGAAGCTTGAGGACATAAAACTGATATTATATGAACCAACTAAGTGTGGGACAACAGAAAGAGATAATTCGAACTTGAAATTCGACCATAACCTCAACAATATAAAAGTTTGATAAATTGTCCCATCGTTCACCAGGGTTTGTCCAATTGTTTACCAGTGCTGTCCAATTGTTTACCAATGGGACAATCTATAATAATTTGAGTGACGTTGTTTTTTCCCTTGTATAAATCACTATTTTGTGCATATACCTATAACATTGTCACATTATTATAATGACAAAATTAAGTGACACAACCTAATACTTATATTAAATATTCATACTATGATTTTTTCACTAATAATCTAAATTCACTTTGCCAATAGAATAAACCTAATTGATTAATAATTTAAGTTTAATAGCTAATAGGTTCGTTTTATAATTTGAGTTAAAATAATAACCAGTGCCAATTATTCATTTTCGAATATCATCGACCGTTAGGAAGTGCATAGGCCATTGCTCCTCTTTCGTTAATATATAACCTAATATACTTTTGAATCATTTGTTCATTTCTTACTATGAATATTTTACGTATAAGAGTATAGTTACCTAGTTAATATGCATAAATAAACATAAAAAGGACTCTGAACCGGAATTAGCAGTCATTAAGTTTTTCCTCGAAGATCAGAGGAATATATTCTGTGATTACGAAAAGAAAAATTATGAGAAACAATATCAAAACTTTTTGGAACTGAATTTGGCTGGTGAGTTCTAGACGCTTAGACTATTTCAGAATAGGTAGTGGGTATATAGCTGATTGAGTAAGTACTAGGTACCTAGATGTAATTTTACTAGGTACCTTAGTCTGTCACCGTGCCTACTTAATAATTAGGTAGGTGCTTAATAGGTACCATGGGCGTATAATTTAAACTTAATTAACTATCTGTTAAGATTATGCTAGGTATAGGCTAATTTAATATAAAGTAGGTAATTTTGGAAATTCTGAAACCATGTTTCAGTGTGTGGTAGGTAGTTACATACGAATAGGTATAACCATATAAGTTTGATCTTAAAGTTCAACTATCTTCTTGATTTAAAAACATTAGTTTATATATAACTGCTCTTGAATTTATTTATCAAACTGTTTGTCTAATGCCCCGTACACACTATCAAAAACTTCGTTAAAATGTTAGTGTTATCTGAGCAAGCTATAAACAATTTCAGAAGTTTATGTCTTTCATTTTACTATGTCAGTTAAAAATAGCTTTCAATTTTTGTAATTAATTTGGTTTAGATATTTTTATCCAGTTGGATTAGGTATATTCTTTTCAATTATTTTTCTTGCTCTCCAATATTGAGGTTTTGTTTTATCTTAATTTTCAGGGACAGTTTTAATTCAAACCTATAAATACTTTACTGAGTAGACCCTATCTAAAAATCCATACTAAAATAACTATTTTTCATTAATATAAGATATGAAGACAATTTTCAATGGAAGGATAATTTGCTCCAGTGGATATACTGAAAGGCTCTATATCTGAATATACTTTACTTTTATGAGACTTTGCAGTCCTCAAAGATAATTACACAAGATTTTTATCACTCTACCATAGTAGTTGAATTCAATTCAAATCATGGAAGTACCATCAAATTCACTGAACACCTCGTGTGAGTATACCTAAGTAAGGGTAACTATTATAGAATGAGAGATGTAGTAATATTATAGATACCAAAACTATTAAAGTCATCAATAGAATTTAAAAATAAAATGAAAGAAGAGCTCTAATTTATATATTTTTTTATTAGTCTAGTAGTATCAATTTCATAGTCGATTTTTCAATATTTCTATAGATTTTGGACATAAATGATAGAAAATAGTCAGAAAATATTATATTTCAGCCTAAGATTATAAATTTCATCAAAATAAAGGATTCAAACCAAAATATACACATAATTAAACTATAGAATTTTTCGTAGGCAAACTAGTTCAAAACACTAAATTTATATAACTTAAAAATCACACTAAAACAGTAATGAATAGGGTTGTAACAATATGCTTTTAAAAACATAAACCTTAAGGATAGACGAAAGGAAATGGTATCGAATACTATATACCGCTGGTGTAGAACCATTCAATACTCTTTAATTATCTCAGTCTATAATATTCTCTATGATTTTAAAAGCATATTGTCACAACCCTAGTAATGAACAACAGTGGCAGATATAACTAATAGGTATTAACTATTCAAAATGTATTCGTTTACACAATTCTAAAGAATAGATATAAAATATTTTGTGCACATTTCCGTCATTATGACATCATAGCTACTTAGTTAAAGATTTCAGAAAAAAAGGAACCTAAATAGCCTAGAATAATAATCATAATTAAAAGACTGTTTTTAAGGTTTGTGACTCATTAAAGACTTTGTGTAGTTAAATTGGCACTAGAGATTTAAAACAATAATTTTAGTGGCTAAAATTTCAGTCATAAAAACAGTAATGAAAATTTAAAAAAAAGGGTAATTTTCTTCCATCTCTTTCATCACCCAACTTACAAGTTTGTAACCAATCCAGACGAATTAAAAAAAAAAACTAGTTGGTAGTAAAAGGTTATATACTGAAGCTGTCGTACGTATTCAGAGGGAAGAGCAATAACAGGAATAGTACCAGAAAAATAATTAATATATTTCAATATGAATTGGAAAGGTAGCTAAATAGTTTGATACCAAACCTTTTATTAATGTTAGGGGCCATATACCACAAAAGGAGAAGATACAAGGGACTTACAAGAGGCTGCCAGACTGGAAATTCACTCCATGAACGAAGTCACCGACCACCATTTCAGTAACAAAGCTCATGGATGAAGAAAAGCTACTCCGTGAATGTAATTACTTACCAAGAAAAGAGATACAGGCATCAGTGACTGCACTCATGGATGAAAGAGGAAAATGAAGAGGTGATAGTATCAAGACTTAGTAGCTAGTTGAAGAGCATAACCCTAGCGCTATCCTCTAAAACAGGAAGTAGCGTTAAAAAATAAGAAACATGGTAAAAAAGGAAAAAAAAAGACAAACCAAATTGCAACAGTTCAAGGCCCAAGGGACGCCACGCCCCTCCTTCATTCACCACAGACAGCTTCAGGATAGTGGCCCTGGGTATAAAAGAGCCCACCTATTAGTACCTAATATAAAATTATAAAAAAAAATTGAAGAATATAGATAACCTTAAAATGTAACAAAGAAAATATTTTAAAAGAGAACCATAGCCACCAGTTGATACATTTTACTTAGCTACAAAGATAATAAAGTAACAAATAATATAAACTAAACTTCGAGAACTTTATGAATAAGTACATAAATAAAGAAAGATAATAATCAGAAAACCCACCCTATGATATTAATATATAGCTATAAAATAAATAGTAACCTGCGAAATAAGTTATCAAAGCATTTGGGACTCTTGAACAATTAGAACATCCCTTTAGTGAACAGTTTGCTAAATAACGGATAGTATAGAATAGATATATTCCAAGCTGAACTTCACTGAAATTTAAATAACTCATAAAGTATCTAAATATTGAACTTGAAATAAACAAAAAAATGGACGCAAAAAAAATGAAGGATCAATTTCAAGAAAAAAACAGCACTCCGCACACCCATCCCTCCATCAGGATCCTTAAACACAATCCCCACGGGGTAGGACCTCAGACCCAATCCACAGGGTCCCGTAGCACCTTCAAGATATCGTGTTCCCGTGACCCGGGTTCGGGATCGTGCATATACTCCCATTTCTGTGGCAAAGGGGAAATAATTAGTTAGATATTATATGTGTTACTAGCTATTTAGTATTTTTATTAATTTCTTCATTCACTAAACCTCGAAGGGGTTTAATAAAAATAGGTGAAACTATCTTTACTGTGAATATCTTTAAAAGTATGGCTTGCTGATAGTTTACGCCTTAAATTCACAACATATTAAATAACCAGAAGTATATAAGTTTTTACTATTACGAAGAGAGTTATCTGGAAACTCATCGGAGATTATTTAATCTAGTAGATGTTTCATGTCTCCTTCATAACCAAAGGCCAAATAATTGACATCAAAATGAAATTAAATACAGGGGACTGGTAGAAGCAGTCAGGATGGAAAGTGGCGAAAAGAAGTCGAAAGGGTTGATTCGGATTCTGTTTAACGATATCTAAACTAATAATTTCCCTCATGTGTTTATTTATTTATTTGGTGTCCGCTTTCGCTGAACAGGTATTAAACCTGAAGAATGTAACTATGATACGCACTGGAATATATTCTTAGGAACTTTAAATTCTTATGCTTTTATTCAATTTCTCTATGAAATAAAATCTCAGTTAATGCAAAAAAAAAATATTTGAATTCACTAAAAATAACATTAAAACGGGTAATAGTTTACTATTGAAGACCCGTTATTATTTATGGGCAAGTACACTAGTTTCCTTATAATTTCTCAACTCACCGCCACAAGAGGAAGGCTCACCAGCACACTCTCCATCCTCGCCCCTGGGGTAGCAAACCCAAACTTGGTTCCTCTGTCGTACACTAAATTGAACTCTACGTAGCGGCCTGTGGAAAGAAGTTAACATTAGAATTGAGAATCCTTTCAAATATAGGGAAGAAAAGCAACTAAATTCAAACAACTACAGTAAGAATCTTGATTTATGAAACACTTTAGTTATGAAGTAGTTTTCTATGTTTAAATTATAGAAAACGATATACGTCAAGAATTTCGTCATAGTTATACCTCAATGACTACAGTTTTCTATGATTTTAATCATAGAAAAAAAAACTATCTAGTGCACCCGAGATATGAAGTGGCTCTGAGTTATTAAGGAACAATACTACATAACTCAGGAGTTGCACTGTTATCTGGCTAGATAATAAATGAAAATACTTGACCTCATAACACAAAATATGGGTTAGAAGATATAATATATACAGGGTAATCCAAAAAGATTTACACCCTTGAAAAAATATAATTTAAATAAAAATGATTAAATGGAATCATTTAGAAGTATATTCAGAGCCAAAGTAACATATCAATTTAGAAATGGTCTGCAATGTGATCTATTAATAAACTTACTATTGTTATTTATGTACCGAAATATGACCTCCCTCTCACCTCTGCGAATAAGTTGCCAGTCCCTCTCAGCCTCGGTGTACTTGAGGTGCTTCCTCCTCTTCACAATAGGAAGGTACGAAGGGATGATAGAGTCCGCACAGTCCTTCACAAACTCAAACTCGGTCATTGGGTTCTCGGACTCCAGATCGTCAAAGAAGATTCCTCCGATGCCACGACGTTCACCTACCAAAGGCAATTAATGTGAATAAGGGAAATTGATATTCTACCTACATGATAAGAATCATTTAACAGTTCTACATCTTTGATCATAATAAAAGTAAGTTTTAATGGTAACTATATATTTTTTCTTACATGATTGGAAATGTGGAACTGTCCGATAATTTGTAACTTACCCTACCTATATTAATTCTAAACCAAGAGTGGTTTCAAGAAGAAATTTTTTATTCCTCCTTGGGATAATCAAATCATTTGACAGTATTTTCTACTTTCAGTTTGATGAAGAAAGATAACAAGATCATAGTGTTAGTTACAAACTAATTTGATAGAATTTCGCATCGAGCAAATTATGGACTTTTTAATTAACTAACTAACAGATATTTATATTTTTAATACAGTAATTTAAACAGATAAGCATTTTAATCACTTCTTCAGAAGGTATCTAAAGAGAGACTAACCTCTAGCTTTGATGTAGAAGTAGTTATCACATATTTTCTTGAACTCAGGGTACCTGTAGGCACCATGTTTGTCACAGGCTCTCTTGAGAGACCCGTGGAAGGTGACATTGTCTTCTCTGTTTAGGTAGTAGGGGGTCAGGTCTGCACCTCCTCCAAACCAACTCTGAAAAGAACAAAAACATTTAACTTTGTTAGAAATGTTAAATCACGTGTTGCGAATGTAAAAAAGTGTTAAAAGTGTTGAAACAGTTTTAAAAGTGTAATTTATAAGCAGTGTTAGAAAAATGTAACAGTGTTAAGAAAGTCTTACAAATGTTAAAACTGTGCTACAAATGTTAAAACTGTGCTGAAAATGTTAAAACTGTGCTGAAAATGTTAAAACTGTGCTGAAAATGTTAAAACTGTGCTACAAATGTTAAAACTGTGCTACAAGTGTTAAAACTGTGCTACAAGTGTTAAAACTGTGATGAAAATGTTAAAACTGTGATGAAAATGTTAAAACTGTGATGAAAATGTTAAAACTGTGATGAAAATGTTAAAACTGTGATGAAAATGTTAAAACTGTGATGAAAATGTTAAAACTGTGATGAAAATGTTAAAACTGTGATGAAAATGTTAAAACTGTGATGAAAATGTTAAAACTGTGATGAAAATGTTAAAACTGTGATGAAAATGTTAAAACTGTGATGAAAATGTTAAAACTGTACTAAAAGTGTTAAAACTGTACTAAGTGTTAAAACTGTGGTAAAAATGTTAAAACTGTACTAAGTGTTAAAACTGTGCTGAAAATGTTAAAACTGTGCTGAAATGTTAATACTGTGCTGAAAATGTTAAAATTATGCTGAAATGTTAAAACTGTACTAAAAGTGTTAAAACTGTGATGAAAATGTTAAAACTGTACTAAAAGTGTTAAAACTGCAGTAAAAATGTTAAAACATCAGTGTTTAAAATGATAAAATACCATTGTTACAAATGGTAAAAATTTTCTGTGAAATTTGTCAACCTGTTAGTGCTATCAGAAGTATTCTAATAGGATTTGGAATCAAATCAGTACCATGTCAGAGTCAAGTTACGGTTAGTACAAGAAAATAAAAAACATATAAAATATACAAATAAAGAATCATTGAGAGTGAAGAAAGATGAAGTGATGAAATAAGAAAATCAAAATGCTCCTAATTATTATCATTACCTTCGCAAATTTGTCGAATGGTTACATTATACCCGGCAGTTATATATTTATCAT
The DNA here is from genome assembly GCA_947561585.1 of Caprella mutica. Classification (NCBI taxonomy): domain Eukaryota; kingdom Metazoa; phylum Arthropoda; class Malacostraca; order Amphipoda; family Caprellidae; genus Caprella; species Caprella mutica. Next base: position 40,187 of record CANNZV010003777.1, read on the forward strand.
CTTGTAATTCATATAAGTCATAACTCAAAAAGTGTTCAATCAAATTGGCTGAAATTTGGTGAGATGTTTGGTCAATGTCCAGGTACAATCTGGTAAAATTTTGGAAGCGATCCATTCAAAGGTCAAGGTCATTTATAACTCAAAAGGAATTGTACCAAATTGCATGAAACTTTGTGGGACAATTGGTTATTATCCAGTTACCAGTTTATTAGATTTAGGGAGAGAGCGGGTCAAAGTGGCAGCGAAGGTATGCGCTCTACCAAGTGCACCAAATTTAGTTCATTTAACTACATTTCAGAACTCTCTTCATTGATTGTAATTTCTTTCGAAATCAATTGACAGTAATCCATATATTCATACACACATAGTTAATTAAGCATAGCTATATTACATCTAAAACAAAAGACAACAATAACTTAGGTAGAATAAAATGTATAGTGATTATAAAAGATTGGTAGCTATTTTGATATTTCTATAACTCACGTGTTTATTCTCTCCAAACTGGTCTTGAATTTCGAAATATCTGAAATTGAAGTGAATGGTCGGCACGTAGGGATTCCTGGGATGGATCACTGAACTAATTCCAGCGGCGAAGAAAGTAAACTTCCTGTCTGATGGGAGATCCTTGCCTCTGAAGAGAAAAAACATCTTACTGTGAACTTTACACTTCAAAAAGAATTAGTAGATAGCTACAAGGTACTTTCATAGTACAGCAGATCTCTTCTATAGTGAATGAGTTAGGATGTAGCTAGCCCATATAGTGAACAAATTTTCTTTAGTCTGCGATGAAAACCATTGGTTTTTGAAAACTGATGACAATTTTATGGCATACCGAAGAAAATCCGTTCCCTACCTTATATGAATTAGGTACTCCATAACTCATTCACTATAGAGGAGTTCTACTGTGTCATTATTTGTCTAGAACTCACCTTGCTCTCATACTCTCCTGCAATTTGACAGAGAGAGGAGCTGTCATCACAGTCACATTAACACCTGCCTTCTCAAACACTTCTCCATCTTGGAGAACACAAGTAATCCCACCTCCTTCCTGTGAAACAAAAATACCTTCTGTTTATCATATCCTCTAATGCAGCGGTTCTTAAAGTGGGGTGCCTAGGATGGCTGTTTTAGAGTTACATATAAATTCGGTTACTAACTTCATGCTGTTTTATCATGCAGAATGTATTTATAACATACAATTTCCTTACTTTTTCTATTTTTATTCTAACATCATAGTAACCAGATAGCAAAATTCTAATTGTATCTTTTCAATCTATTTCAATGCAATACAATGCTCAGGGGTTGCCTGAGAAAAGCAAATGGTGTGCAAGAAAAATACTTTAAGAACCACTGTTCTAATAAATATCCTTCATTACAATTTAATTTGTATTGCCATTAGTAAAGTATATAAACAGGCACATATATAAAAAAGTAATATATAACCCACCTCAGCATTCTTCCTCCTCCATCTGTCAACATAAAACTTCTGTCCTCCGGTTTCTTCAGCCTCCAAAGATTCACAAAATTCTTTCTAGAATTTATTGGAGAAATTATTACAAATATATCTCTATTTTCACATTCTGGGGTATGTAGAAATTATCAGTCAGTTTACACATCTTTGGTCACAGAAGAGATAATTAAATAATGATATTTATTTTATTTTTGCATCAATGATACATGCATTTATCATGGATTTTGGTATCCATGATACCGGCAAATATCATGGATACCAATTAAAATTTTAATGAAAAATGAACCCTATCAAGCTTAGCACCGAATTCCGACTACATCAAGAAATAATTTTTACCTGCACCCGCATAATGAGATTCTCCATGTGAGCCTTTACATCGTCAGATTTATCTAGGTAGTTCTCATTGCTGATAGGCCTAGCCATGTACTTTTGAACACTAGCTGCAAGTAGAGGAGGGAAGCAGAGAGACATTGTCTGCTCCAGCTTCTGTTGAACACACACTCTCATCCTGTAATGTACAATTGGAACTGAAAGAGGTTATAGGCTTATAGCCAAGGACATTTTAAAACTAACCTTCATTTACCACATCTAAAGTGATTGATACACAGATAATTATAAGTGTTAAAGCAATAAAAAGGATTCGTGACTATTCTAGTTAGATATTTTAAAATAGTGTAATTTAATATGAATGAAAGCGTATTGAATATTGTCATAGTTATGAATAGGTATTAGTACCTAATTGATATTAGGTAGTTAGATATAGCTAGATAATTGATAAGAAATTAATACAAACACAAGTTGATAAAAAATTATCACAGCTGCTATATCTCCTCATTTATTTATAATTCTATAATAAAAAATGGTACTACCTACTTCAAATGGAATAGGAATGACTTACTTTGTAGTGTACTTTTTAGGTGCTTTATAAGCAGAAATCAGTCCTGCAAAAACTAGAGCATGTTTTGTAGATTGCCACATATTGGAAAGAATTTTTTAAACTTTAAATGAAGAATGAAAAAGGCTAAATTAAACCTGAAATAAAAAAAAGGTATTTAGTAGCTAATAATAATGTTGGTCAACTGAATTCAATTACAACCAAAGTCATTTGGGAACTTATTTTAATTTTACCAAGTTTCTAATTTAGCTACAGAACATTTTTATCATTTTATGTGCGTACAATCCGTAATTCCTACCTATTATTTACTACCAGATAAATTTCAGTATTTCACCAGACAGAAAATTTCCAATGATTATTATTATAAACTATGATGACTTATGACCCATTAAAAGAATATTGACATAAATTGACTACGTTTCAAAAATTACAAGTTTTTGTTATTGCATCTGTATCCAAGTCATACGTTAGCAAGATGAGACGAGTATCTCTGTGTGTACGTATTAATATTGTCTGTATGATAAAAACAGTAGTAGCTATAATTGTGGTACATATTGTCACAATTTAATTTGGGTTCAAAATATTGACAGTGGCATACATTTGTACCACTACATAGTCAACGTGTTAATAGGACTATTTAGATGTGAAAAAAATCCAGACTGATCATGTTGGGATTCAAACTCAAATTAAAATTTCTACGGGAGAAGAGACACATTATGCATAGGGATGGGACGGAGTATCGGTATCGGTACTTGGAAGTATCGGCAATTTTTCTGGTATTGGTATAGACAAAAAAGTGCCGATACCACTAGTATTTACAAAAATTTATAATATAATTTATTGTCTATTACTTATCTATTACAACAAAAATTTTAAATTTAAATTGATGTAACAATGATTTCAAAAAGATAGGTAATACTAATTTTCAAAATTTATAATTCAAATTTTAGGTCGTCAATAAATCGGCGACTTGGTACATACTCTTAAACTTGGATTATTACATTTAATAGAGAAACCATCCGTCTATTGTTCCACGTTTGAATGATATGGATTTTCTTAGTTTATGCATCTAATTTTTACATTTAATAGAGCAACCATCAGTCAATTATTGCGCGTTTGAATGATATGAATTTTCCTGTATTATTCAAACGCGCAGAAATCGATCGATGGTTGCGATATCGATTGATATACGTTATAAAATGTGCCAATTTGATGTACAAACTAATAAAAATCATATCATTCAAACGCGCAGGAATCGATCGATGGTTGCGCTATCGATAGATGGCTGCACAAACTCTTGATCAACAGATTGCGCAGCTAAATCGGTCGATATTGCAGATCACTCAACCCGCATGACCTTACCATTAATTTTCGGTGGATAAATTGTGAAAATCCAAGTAAAATAGTATGTCTCATAAACTTGCCATTTGTCTCTCCAGCTCTCTCCAAAATTCAACAAATTCTCTCCAAAATGATGAAATTTTCATGAATTCTCTCCAAAATAACATTGTAGCATAGGAGAAAAATAGAAGAAACTCGCCATTTGCAATTGAAGGGCTCAAAATAACTGTCACAAATTAGCTATTAAAATGGCGAGTTTGGTCATGCTTTATTACTTGGGTGAAAATGTTGATGGATCAGCCAAATTTTAATTACTGGAAAATTATGGTGGATTTTTCAGCTTTTTGATTAAGTCAGTGGGATTCTTAGCACGGTAGCACCAAATACAGACTGGACACATTTTGCAGACTGGCATCAAAACACTTGTTAAAAACAATCCACTCTGGAAAAAGGGCACTAACTAAAATGCGGAAAAAAAACGTGAGCGTGACGTGAGCGTGCACGCTCACGTCACTTAGTATTGACTAAAACACGGAAAATGGAATTTGCGTGCACGCCCACGCAACTAAGTTGACTAAAACATGGAAAAGTGGAATTTCATGGAATTTCTTGGCGTGCACGCTCACGCAACTGTCTAAAACGCGGAAAAATTGAAATTATTGGCGTGCACGCTCACGCAACTGTCTAAAATTCGGAAAAATAGAATCTGCGTGCACGCTCACGCAACTGTCAAATATTTTTGACTCAAATATTTTTGACTCAAATATTTTTGACTCAAATATTTTTGACTCAAATATTTTTGACTCAAATATTTTTGACTCAAATATTTTTGACTCAAATATTTTTGACTCAAATATTTTTGACTCAAATATTTTTGACTCAAATATTTTTGACTCAAATATTTTTGACTCAAATATTTTTGACTCAAATATTTTTGACTCAAATATTTTTGACTCAAATATTTTTGACTCAAATATTTTTGACTCAAATATTTTTGACTCAAATATTTTTGACTCAAAATATTTTTGACTCAAAATATTTTTGACTCAAAATATTTTTGACTCAAAATATTTTTGACTCAAAATATTTTTGACTCAAAATATTTTTGACTCAAAATATTTTTGACTCAAAATATTTTTGACTCAAATATTTTTGACTCAAATATTTTTGACTCAAATATTTTTGACTCAAATATTTTTGACTCAAATATTTTTGACTCAAATATTTTTGACTCAAATATTTTTGACTCAAATATTTTAGACTCAAAAATTTTAGACTCAAAAATTTTAGACTCAATAATTTTAGACTCAATAATTTTAGACTCAATAATTTTAGACTCAATAATTTTGACTCAAATATTTTGACTCAAATATTTTGACTCAAATATTTTGACTCAAATATTTTGACTCAAATATTTTGACTCAAATATTTTGACTCAAATTTTTTGACTCAAATTTTTTGACTCAAATATTTTGACTCAAATATTTTGACTCAAATATTTTGACTCAAATATTTTGACTCAAATATTTTGACTCAAATATTTTGACTCAAATATTTTTGACTCAAATATTTTTGACTCAAATATTTTTGACTCAAATATTTTGACTAAAATTTTTTTGACTCAAATTTTTTTGGCTCAAATATTTTTGGCTCAAATATTTTGAATCAAATATTTTGAATCAAGTATATTCTTTAAAGATATATATTTTTAATTAATATTATTTTTTTCTTTTACTATTGATAACCCATTATTTTTATGGGAAGTACACTATAGTTAGTGAAATTGAAATATAAATATAAATTAGCGTGACGATATATTAATTTTATAATATAATTTTGAACGGAATTATGTGATGCATGAAAGGAACGTGTGTCACGCAACTTAATTAGCACAATGTGATGACAGAAAATATAAATTGGCGTGACAATATCAATTGTATAATTTACTATTGTATGGAATTATGTGTTGGCGTGATAGAAACGTGCAGCCCGCTGCTTAGTGAAAAGATAACCGAAATTATAAATTAGCCTGACGATATCAATTGTATAGTATAATATCGGATGGAATTATGTGTTGGCGTGATGAAAACGTGCAGCCCGCTGCTTAGTGAAAAGATAACCGAAATTATAAATTAGCCTGACAATATCAATTGTATAGTATAATAACGGATGGAACTATGTGTTGGCGTCACCAGGCGTGATAGAAACGTGCGGCACACAGCTTAGTGAAAAGATAACAGAAATTTTAAATTAGCCTGAAGATATCAATTTTAAATTAGCCTGACGATATCAATTGTATAGTATAATAACGGATGGAACTATGTGTTGGCGTGATAGAAACGTGCGGCACACAGCAATTAGTGAAAAGATAACAGAAATTTTAAATTAGCCTGACGATATCAATTGTATAGTATAATATCGGATGGAACTATGTGTTGGCGTGATAAAAACGTGCAGCCCGCTGCTTAGTGAAAAGATAACCGAAATTATAAATTAGCCTGACGATATCAATTGTATAGTATGATAACGGATGGAACTATGTGTTGGCGTGATAGAAACGTGCGACACACAGCTTAGTGAAAAGATAACAAAAATTATAAATTAGCATGACGATTTCAATTGTATAGTATAATATCGGATGGAATTATGTGTTGGCGTGATAGAAACGTGCGGCACACAGCAATTAGTGAAAAGATAACAGAAATTTTAAATTAGCCTGACGATATCCATTGTATAGTTGGTTATTGCCTGGATTTATGTGTTGGCGTGGTAGGAACATGCGTCACGCAACTTAGTACAACGATAACTGAAAACATTAATTAGCGTGACGATATCAATTGTATAATTTTTTATTAGATTGGATTATGTATTGGCGTGATAGGAACGTGCTGCACGCTAATTAGTGAAAATATACTGGAAATATAAATTAACCTGATTATATCATATATGTTTAATTGTTAAAGGAATTATGTGTTGGCGTGATAGAAACGTGCGTCACACAACTTAGTACAACGATAATTGAAAATGAAAATTAGCGTGACGATATCAATTGTATAGTTTGATATCGGATGGAATTATGTGCAGTGTTGGCGTGATAGAAACGTGCAGCCCGATGCTTAGTGAAAAGATAACCGAAATTATAAATTAGCCTGACGATATCAAGTGTATAGTATAATAACGGATGGAACTATGTGTTGGCGTGATAGAAACGTGCGGCACACAGCTTAGTGAAAAGATAACAAAAATTATAAATTAGCATGACGATATCAATTGTATAGTATAATATCGGATGGAATTATGTGTTGGCGGGATAGAAACGTGCAGCCCGCTGCTTAGTGAAAAGATAACCGAAAATGTAACTTAGCGTGACGATATCAATTGTCTAGTTTAATATCGCATGGAATTTGATTGTTGGCGTGATAGAAACGTGCGGCACGCTGCTTAGTGAAAAGATAACAGAAATTATAAATTAGCGTGAAGATATCAATTGTATAGTTTAATATCGGATGGAATTATGTGATGGCGTAATAGAAACGTGCAGCACGTTAGTTAGTGAAAAAATACTGAAATATAAATTAGCGTGATTATATCATAGTTTAATTATTAACGGAATTATGTGTTGGCGTGATAGAAACGTGCGTCATACAATTTAGTACAACGATAATTGAAAATATTAATTGGCGTGACGATATCAATTGTATAGTTGGTTATTGCCTGGATTTATGTGTTGGCGTGATGGGAACATGCGTCACGCAACTTAGTACAACGATAACTGAAAACATTAATTAGCGTGACGATATCAATTGTATAATTTTTTATTAGATTGAATTATGTATTGGCGTGATAGGAACGTGCTGCACGTTAGTTAGTGAAAAAATACTGAAATATAAATTAGCGTGATTATATCATAGTTTAATTATTAATGGAATTATGTGTTGGCGTGATAGAAACGTGCGTCATACAATTTAGTACAATGATAATTGAAAATATTAATTGGCGTGACGATATCAATTGTATAGTTGGTTATTGCCTGGATTTATGTGTTGGCGTGATAGGAACATGCGTCACGCAACTTAGTACAACGATAACTGAAAACATTAATTAGCGTGACGATATCAATTGTATAATTTTTTATTAGATTGGATTATGTATTGGCGTGATAGGAACGTGCTGCACGTTAGTTAGTGAAAATATACTGGAAATATAAATTAACCTGATTATATCATATATGTTTAATTGTTAAAGGAATTATGTGTTGGCGTGATAGAAACGTGCGTCACACAACTTAGTACAACGATAATTGAAAATGTAAATTAGCGTGACGTTATTAACTGTATAGTTTAATATCGGATGGAATTATGTATTGGCGTGATAGAAACGTGCGGCACGCTGCTTAGTGAAAAGATAACAGAAATTATAAATTAGCGTGAAGATTTCAATTGTATAGTTTTAAATCGGATGGAATTATGTGTTATGGAATTATCACGCCAATACATAGTTTCATCCGATATTATACTATACAATTGATATCGTCATGCTAATTTATAATTTTTGTTATCTTTTCACTAAGCAGCGTGCCGCACGTTTCTATCACGCCAACACATAGTTCCATCCGATATTAAACTATACAATTGATATCGTCACGCCAATTTATATTTTCTATCATCATTGTACTAAGTTGCGTAACGCACGTTTCTTTCACGCTAAAACATTATTCCATTCAAAAGTATATTATACAATTTAATAATTAATATGTCGTCACGCTAATTTCTATTTCTATTTTATTCTCACTAACTAGTGTACTTCCCATCACAATTCATGGGTTATCAATAGTAAAAGAAAAAATATTATTAATTAAAGATATATATATTCAAAGAATATATTTGAAGGAATTAATTAAAAAAAAAGTTGTTTAAAAAATGTATTTAGACAGAAAAATATGTAAAACAATTGAGCCAAAAAAATTTGAGTCAAAAAAATTTGAGTCAAAAAAAATTTGAGTCAAAAAAATTTGAGTCATCAAATTGAGTCAAAAAATAGAGTCAAAAAATTTAATTTTCTGCATTTTAGACAGTTGCGTGAGTGTGTACGCCAAAATTCCTATTTCTCCACAGTTGCGTGAGCGTGCACGCTAAAAAAATCCAATTTCAGTTTTCTAGACAGTTGCGTGAGCGTGCACGCCAATTATTTTAATTTAGACATTTGCGTGAGCGTGCACGCCAATTTTTTTTTTCCCGCATTTTAGACAGTTGCGTGAGCGTGCACGCCAATTATTTTAATTTAGACATTTGCGTGAGCGTGCACGCCATTTTTTTATTTTTTTCTGCGTTTTTGACAGTTGCGTGAGCGTGCACGCAAATTTTTTTTTTCCGCATCTTAGACAGTTGCGCGAGTGTGCATGCCAATTATTTTAATTCAGACATTTGCGTGAGCGTGCACGCCATTTTTAAAAAAAATTCTGCGTTTATGACATTTGCGTGAGCGTGCACGCCAGTTCTTTTTTTTCCGCATTTTAGACAGTTGCGTGAGCGTGCACGCCAATTATTTTAATTTAGACATTTGCGTGAGCGTGCACGCCATTTTTTTTATTTTTTTCTGCATTTTTGACAGTTGCGTGAGCGTGCACGCTAGTTCTTTTGTTTCCGCATTTTAGACAGTTGCGTGAGCGTGCACGCCAATTTTTTTAATTTAGACATTTGCGTGAGCGTGCACGCCATTTTTTAAAAAAAATTCTGCGTTTTTGACAGTTGCGTGAGCGTGCACGCCAATTTTCTTTTTTCCGCATTTTAGACAGTTGCGTGAGCGTGCACGCCAATTATTTTAATTTAGACATTTGCGTGAGCGTGCACGCCATTTTTTTATTTTTTCTGCGGTTTTGACAGTTGCGTGAGCGTGCACGCCAGTTCTTTTTTTTCCGCATTTTAGACAGTTGCGTGAGCGTGCACGCCAATTATTTTAATTTAGACATTTGCGTGAGCGTGCACGCCAGTTTTTTATTTTTTTCTGCGTTTTTGACAGTTGCGTGAGCGTGCACGCCAGTTCTTTTTTTCCGCATTTTAGACAGTTGCGTGAGCGTGCACGCCAATTATTTTAATTTAGACATTTGCGTGAGCGTGCACGCCATTTTTTTATTTTTTTCTGCGGTTTTGACAGTTGCGTGAGTGTGCACGCCAGTTCTTTTTTTTCCGCATTTTAGACAGTTGTGTGAGCGTGCACGCCAATTATTTTAATTTAGACATTTGCGTGAGCGTGCACGCCATTTTTTTATTTTTTTCTGCGTTTTTGACAGTTGCGTGAGCGTGCACGCCAGTTCTTTTTTTTCCGCATTTTAGACAGTTGCGTGAGCGTGCACGCCATTTTTTAAAAAAAATTCTGCGTTTTTGACAGTTGCGTGAGCGTGCACGCCAATTATTTTTTTTCCGCATTTTAGACAGTTGCGTGAGCGTGCACGCCAATTATTTTAATTTAGACATTTGCGTGAGCGTGCACGCCATTTTTTTATTTTTTTCTGCGTTTTTGACAGTTGCGTGAGCGTGCACGCCAGTTCTTTTTTTTCCGCATTTTAGACAGTTGCGTGAGCGTGCACGCCATTTTTTTATTTTTTTCTGCGTTTTTGACAGTTGCGTGAGCGTGCACGCCAGTTCTTTTTTTTCCGCATTTTAGACAGTTGCGTGAGCGTGCACGCCATTTTTTAAAAAAATTTCTGCGTTTTTGACAGTTGCGTGAGCGTGCACGCCAATTATTTTTTTTCCGCATTTTAGACAGTTGCGTGAGCGTGCACGCCAATTATTTTAATTTAGACATTTGCGTGAGCGTGCACGCCATTTTTTTATTTTTTTCTGCATTTTTGACAGTTGCGTGAGCGTGCACGCCAGTTCTTTTTTTTCCGCATTTTAGACAGTTGCGTGAGCGTGCACGCCAATTTTTTTAATTTAGACATTTGCGTGAGCGTGCACGCCATTTTTTAAAAAAATTTCTGCGTTTTTGACAGTTGCGTGAGCGTGCACGCCAATTATTTTTTTTCCGCATTTTAGACAGTTGCGTGAGCGTTTACGCCAATTATTTTAATTTAGACATTTGCGTGAGCGTGCACGCCATTTTTTTTAATTTTTACGCATTTTAGACAGTTGCGTGAGCGTGCACGCCAATAATTTTTTTTCTGCATTTTAGACAGTTGCGTGAGCGTGCACGCCAAGAAATTCCATAAAATTCCACTTTTCCATATTTTAGTCAACTTAGTTGCGTGGGCGTGCACGCAAATTCCTTTTTTCCGGCTTTTAGACAGTGGCATGAGCGTGCACGCTCACGCCGATTATTAATTCTTTTCCGTCTTTTAGATACTGCCTGGAAAAAGTGGTCTTTTCTGATGGATTAATCCAGTCTGTATTTCGTGGTAAATTCCACCGACATGTCGGTGGAATTTTTTCCCTTTGAAAATAATATTCTGGCAAGGTCGGAGGATTTTTAGCTATTTATTCCTATTTTATCATTAATTTTCGGTGGAAAATGGGTAAAATGTTGGTGGATCAGCCAAATTATTGGAAATTTATGGTGGATTTTTTCAACTTTTCCAAAAAGTCAGTGGAATTTTGTGCACCAAATACAGACTGGGGATTAATCACTCTGTTTGTTGGAGTTTAGCAAACTTTAAAATACAGTAATAAATTAATGGGAACTGTATAATCCACAGCATTTAGCCTCTAAAATTTATCTGTTAGCCTAAGGCCAGTCTCAGCAGTCTGAAAAGTAGGTATATACTATCCTCAGACCAAGGATTTTTTTTACAGAAATTGGGATTTGGACGCAGCAAATAACATGGGAACATAGGAATTAATTTATTAAATAGGACTTGGGCACAGGATTAATCCACAAATCCTGCTCTACTTTTCAGACTGGGCCAAAGGTATTACTATTTTCCAGAGTGGAAAACAATAAAACGAAGTAATAAATTATAGCATTAAGCATGAACTGCGCATATTTTGGAAAGGTAGCCAGGTAGGTTAAGATATGCAACATTTTAATGTAATTTAGGTTCAGAATGTTTTAAAGACTCTCTTGAGAGTCGAGTCTTGAGAGGGCAGCAATTAAAATAAAAGGGCCGAAAATTACCTGCAAGGCTGCGTCCTGCGTGACCATCCTATTTAGTATTTTCCAATCAATTTCCATCAATTTACGGTTATTTACCTGAGGGCCAGTCTGCAAAGCTGAAAGCGTGTCCATGTTGCCAAATATCTTTGGACTTTGGAGACTATATTTGAGGCAATCTGGCAAATGAGGGAAAATTCATCAATACAAGATCTTGGTGCCTATTTTCTAATTAATTCCTAAATTTCCTATGTTTACATGTTATTAATGGATACATTTTGAAGAAATTTGGTCATTTTGGAGACAAATTTAAAAAAATTTGGAGACTAGCTGTCCTGAAATATGAAATCTTGGTGACAGATTTGACACACTTTGCAGCCAGTCTTCAGAATAAGGGACATTTTTAACATTTTCTGTGCGAACAATCCTTAACTTCCTCCAAGATTAACATGTATTTTAATGAGAAGAAAAGCTAAAATAGAGGATTTCTTGGAGAACAGTTTACCAGTTCCTGCAGTTTGGCTTTGCAGAGTCGCAGACTGAGACTGGCCTGAGAGTAGACAGATTAGGAAAATATCATTATCAGTATAAATAAAATATAAAAGAGTACACTAATAAAGAAATTTAGATAAGTAGTTTTTACTTCCATTAACTAACATTTTAACAATAGATTACAGATGAAATAACAAATATGTACCTACATATGCTGTGACCTTACAGTTGCGGCCCTGAATTATTTGTTCACTTTTCCTACAAATCGGAAATTTACCTTATCTATAATTTTATGAACTAATTAAGGAATGCACCTACTAAAAAGTTCTTTTAATATTATTGAAAATATAAAAGTTGAATGTATATTAATACCTAAAATCTGACATAGAATCTCAGACGAATAAACTAGCTCTTTCTAATAATCTATTTATATATTAGAATGTTAGCTATCCATTTACTAAAGAGAGTAAATCATTTCCCAGCAAACATGAATGTATCTATTCGATGTCTAAGCGACTCTGTATAACTTCTCTTCCGACATCGAATACCAGTATCAAATTAGACATGGTGACATCAAGTAAACATCAATCCGATATCCGTTTGCACAGCTAAACCGCATCATATCAAGTATATTTGGCATCGAAGCGATACCGTTTTAACAGCGTTGAATAGAAAGATAAATTACGACATCCAACATACTGTCATACATAGGGATTCTGCATCGAACAGACGCCTAATTATATATCTACTATGCTTCGAAACGATATCCACTTGCATCCAATAAATAAATTAATTAAAATTGAAAACTCTTACTTTATTGATATAACGTACTGTACGTTTAGATGCATATCAATTTGATTTTTGTTACATATTGCTATGTGTAAATTAAATGAGAAGAAATGAAGTGATGTGTCCTGGTATCGATCGTGGGACCCTCCGTCTTCGTGCCTGAAACTCTGTCACATTGCCACCGTGGATGTATTAGACTTAAAAAAAAATTTGATATTAAACGACCCGGAGATACTTAAAGATATTTTAAAGTGAATAGAACAATACAGGCAAGTACCGCTTTTTTAACCAAACTCACAACTTATTCTTTTTAAAAATAGTAAAGAGTTGGTTAAATTTTTATATAAATGTAACTCCTTAAAATTTTCGTTTCTTCTGAGTTCAAATTAAAGAAAATGTTTTGAGGCCACGACTTAGGAGAAATTAATATATAATTAGATTTTTATAATTATTGTGTTTCATTGAACAAACAGGAATTTTGTGCTCTGTGAAATATTTTTAGCAGTAAGGTATATGTTCCAAGTTATTAATAGGGTCTATATTTTCGAACACGTGATAAAGGAAAATATAATGATTATTATTTAACTACTATTTAATTCGTAACATAATAACTGAAGGTATGATACCAATTGAAATAAAAGTTAAATAATGATTAAATATAGATTTATTGAGTCCGATTACCATTTTAAGTTTAATTATCTATAATGTGAATCACTGAATTTCAATCGTCTCATTTGCACAGCTTTTGGCACTATGGTGAAAGCTCAAGTTATCGGATATGGAGCTCCTAATTTTATGTGGAAAAATTATTTATGTAATGATTTTTATTTCTAAACTTGTATTTTACGTACTGGTATCATGGATGCCAATTATAAAAGTAAGAATTGAATAATGATAATTATTATATTTATTTCTTAAATATTCGAAAAATGTGGAACCGTCTGATAACACAGAATTTACTCTAAAATGAAACATGTTAAATAGCCCATCAACTTTTAATTATTTACGTTTAGTAGAGGTTTAACGTCTGCTTCGGAACCAAAGGCCATGTCGCTGACGTCAAAAGGAAATGAAATACAAAGGACTGGAAGAAGCAGTGAGAAAGGAAAGTTGCTCCATGGACGAAGTCACGACGCTCATGAATGCTGAAAAGCTACTCCGTGAATGCTGTCACTTACCGAGGAATGTGACAAAAATGGTCACAAGCACCGGTGGCTACACTCAAGGATGGAAGAGAGAAATGAAGAGGTAATAGCAAATGAAGTCTACGAGCCTACCTAACACAAAATCTAAGAACTCGTACGTAATTGTGGAGCATAACCTTAGCGCTATCCTTTAAAACAGCATGGAC
>CANNZV010003778.1:0-54559 GCA_947561585.1 Caprella mutica
CTGGGGTTTCAGTGTAGTAGACTGTACTGGTGTTTCAGTGTAGTAGACTGTACTGGTGTTTCAGTGCAGTAGACTACACTGGTATTACAGTGTAGTATACTGTACTGGTGTTTCAGTGTAGTAGACTGTACTGGTATTTCAGTGTAGTAGACTGTACTGGTGTTTCAGTGTAGTAGACTGTACTGGTGTTTCAGTGTAGTAGACTGTACTGGTGTTTCAGTGTAGTAGACTGTACTGGTATTTCAGTTTAGTAGACTGTACTGGTATTTCAGTGTAGTAGACTGTACTGGTGTTTCAGTGTAGTAGACTCTACTGGTGTTTCAGTGTACTAGACTGTACTGGTGTTTCAGTGTAGTAGACTGTACTGGTGTTTCAGTGTAGTAGACTGTACTGGTGTTTCAGTGTAGTAGACTGTACTGGTGTTTCAGTTTAATAGACTGTACTGGTGTTTCAGTGTAGTATACTGTACTGGTGTTTCAGTGTAGTAGACTGTACTGGTGTTTCAGTGTAGTAGACTGTACTGGTGTTTCAGTGTAGTAGACTGTACTGGTGGTGTTTCAGTGTAGTAGACTGTACTGGTATTTCAGTGTAGTAGACTGTACTGGTGGTGTTTCAGTGTAGTAGACTGTACTAGTGTTTCAGTGTAGTAGACTGTACTGGTGTTTCAGTGTAGTAGACTGTACTGGTGTTTCAGTGTAGTAGACTGTACTGGTGTTTCAGTGTAGTAGACTGTACTGGTGTTTCAGTGTAGTAGACTGTACTGGTGTTTCAGTTTAGTAGACTGTACTGGTGTTTCAGTGTAGTAGACTGTACTGGTATTTCAGTGTAGTAGGCTGTACTGGTGTTTCAGTGTAGTAGACTGTACTGGTGTTTCAGTGTAGTAGACTGTACTAGTCTTTCAGTGTTGTAGACTGTACTGGTGTTTCAGTGTAGTAGACTGTACTGGTGTTTCAGTGTAGTAGACTGTACTGGTGTTTCAGTGTAGTATACTGTACTGGTGTTTCAGTGCAGTAGACTATACTGGTATTACAGTGTAGTAGACTGTACTGGTGTTTCAGTGTAGTAGACTGTACTGGTGTTTCAGTGCAGTAGACTATACTGGTATTACAGTGTAGTATACTGTACTGGTGTTTCAGTGTAGTAGACTGTACTGGTGTTTCAGTGTAGTAGACTGTACTGGTGTTTCAGTGTAGTAGACTGTACTGGTGTTTCAGTGTAGTATACTGTACTGGTGTTTCAGTGCAGTAGACTATACTGGTATTACAGTGTAGTAGACTGTACTGGTGTTTCAGTGTAGTAGACTGTACTGGTGTTTCGGTGCAGTAGACTATACTGGTATTACAGTGTAGTATACTGTACTGGTGTTTCAGTGTAGTATACTGTACTGGGGTTTCAGTGTAGTAGACTGTACTGGTGTTTCAGTGTAGTAGACTGTACTGGTGTTTCAGTGCAGTAGACTACACTGGTATTACAGTGTAGTATACTGTACTGGTGTTTCAGTGTAGTAGACTGTACTGGTATTTCAGTGTAGTAGACTGTACTGGTGTTTCAGTGTAGTAGACTGTACTGGTGTTTCAGTGTAGTAGACTGTACTGGTGTTTCAGTGTAGTAGACTGTACTGGTATTTCAGTTTAGTAGACTGTACTGGTATTTCAGTGTAGTAGACTGTACTGGTGTTTCAGTGTAGTAGACTGTACTGGTGTTTCAGTGTACTAGACTGTACTGGTGTTTCAGTGTAGTAGACTGTACTGGTGTTTCAGTGTAGTAGACTGTACTGGTGTTTCAGTGTAGTAGACTGTACTGGTGTTTCAGTGTAGTATACTGTACTTGTGTTTCAGTGCAGCAGACTATACTGGTATTACAGTGTAGTAGACTGTACTGGTGTTTCAGTGTAGTAGATTGTACTGGTGTTTCAGTGTAGTAGACTGTACTGGTGTTTATGTGTAGTAGACTGTACTGGTATTAGTGTAGTAGACTGTACTGGTGTTTCAGTGTAGTAGACTGTACTGGTGTTTCAGTGTAGTAGACTGTACTGGTGTTTCAGTGTAGTAGACTGTACTGGTATTTCAGTTTAGTAGACTGTACTGGTATTTCAGTGTAGTAGACTGTACTGGTGTTTCAGTGTAGTATACTGTACTGGTATTTCAGTGTAGTAGACTGTACTGGTGTTTCAGTGTAGTAGACTGTACTGGTGTTTCAGTGTAGTAGACTGTACTGGTGTTTCAGTGTAGTATACTGTACTGGTGTTTCAGTGTAGTATACTGTACTGGGGTTTCAGTGTAGTAGACTGTACTGGTGTTTCAGTGTAGTAGACTGTACTGGTGTTTCAGTGCAGTAGACTATACTGGTATTACAGTGTAGTATACTGTACTGGTGTTTCAGTGTAGTATACTGTACTGGGGTTTCAGTGTAGTAGACTGTACTGGTGTTTCAGTGTAGTAGACTGTACTGGTGTTTCAGTGCAGTAGACTACACTGGTATTACAGTGTAGTATACTGTACTGGTGTTTCAGTGTAGTAGACTGTACTGGTATTTCAGTGTAGTAGACTGTACTGGTGTTTCAGTGTAGTAGACTGTACTGGTGTTTCAGTGTAGTAGACTGTACTGGTGTTTCAGTGTAGTAGACTGTACTGGTATTTCAGTTTAGTAGACTGTACTGGTATTTCAGTGTAGTAGACTGTACTGGTGTTTCAGTGTAGTAGACTCTACTGGTGTTTCAGTGTACTAGACTGTACTGGTGTTTCAGTGTAGTAGACTGTACTGGTGTTTCAGTGTAGTAGACTGTACTGGTGTTTCAGTGTAGTAGACTATACTGGTATTACAGTGTAGTAGACTGTACTGGTGTTTCAGTGTAGTAGACTGTACTGGTGTTTCAGTGCAGTAGACTATACTGGTATTACAGTGTAGTATACTGTACTGGTGTTTCAGTGTAGTATACTGTACTGGGGTTTCAGTGTAGTAGACTGTACTGGTGTTTCAGTGTAGTAGACTGTACTGGTGTTTCAGTGCAGTAGACTACACTGGTATTACAGTGTAGTATACTGTACTGGTGTTTCAGTGTAGTAGACTGTACTGGTATTTCAGTGTAGTAGACTGTACTGGTGTTTCAGTGTAGTAGACTGTACTGGTGTTTCAGTGTAGTAGACTGTACTGGTGTTTCAGTGTAGTAGACTGTACTGGTATTTCAGTTTAGTAGACTGTACTGGTATTTCAGTGTAGTAGACTGTACTGGTGTTTCAGTGTAGTAGACTCTACTGGTGTTTCAGTGTACTAGACTGTACTGGTGTTTCAGTGTAGTAGACTGTACTGGTGTTTCAGTGTAGTAGACTGTACTGGTGTTTCAGTGTAGTAGACTGTACTGGTGTTTCAGTTTAATAGACTGTACTGGTGTTTCAGTGTAGTATACTGTACTGGTGTTTCAGTGTAGTAGACTGTACTGGTGTTTCAGTGTAGTAGACTGTACTGGTGTTTCAGTGTAGTAGACTGTACTGGTGGTGTTTCAGTGTAGTAGACTGTACTGGTATTTCAGTGTAGTAGACTGTACTGGTGGTGTTTCAGTGTAGTAGACTGTACTAGTGTTTCAGTGTAGTAGACTGTACTGGTGTTTCAGTGTAGTAGA
Source organism: Caprella mutica (assembly GCA_947561585.1). Classification (NCBI taxonomy): domain Eukaryota; kingdom Metazoa; phylum Arthropoda; class Malacostraca; order Amphipoda; family Caprellidae; genus Caprella; species Caprella mutica. The sequence continues at coordinate 3,620 of CANNZV010003778.1, forward strand.
CTGTACTGGTGTTTCAGTGTAGTAGACTGTACTGGTGTTTCAGTGTAGTAGACTGTACTGGTGTTTCAGTGTAGTAGACTGTACTGGTGTTTCAGTTTAGTAGACTGTACTGGTGTTTCAGTGTAGTAGACTGTACTGGTATTTCAGTGTAGTAGGCTGTACTGGTGTTTCAGTGTAGTAGACTGTACTGGTGTTTCAGTGTAGTAGACTGTACTAGTCTTTCAGTGTTGTAGACTGTACTGGTGTTTCAGTGTAGTAGACTGTACTGGTGTTTCAGTGTAGTAGACTGTACTGGTGTTTCAGTGTAGTATACTGTACTGGTGTTTCAGTGCAGTAGACTATACTGGTATTACAGTGTAGTAGACTGTACTGGTGTTTCAGTGTAGTAGACTGTACTGGTGTTTCAGTGCAGTAGACTATACTGGTATTACAGTGTAGTATACTGTACTGGTGTTTCAGTGTAGTAGACTGTACTGGTGTTTCAGTGTAGTAGACTGTACTGGTGTTTCAGTGTAGTAGACTGTACTGGTGTTTCAGTGTAGTATACTGTACTGGTGTTTCAGTGCAGTAGACTATACTGGTATTACAGTGTAGTAGACTGTACTGGTGTTTCAGTGTAGTAGACTGTACTGGTGTTTCGGTGCAGTAGACTATACTGGTATTACAGTGTAGTATACTGTACTGGTGTTTCAGTGTAGTATACTGTACTGGGGTTTCAGTGTAGTAGACTGTACTGGTGTTTCAGTGTAGTAGACTGTACTGGTGTTTCAGTGCAGTAGACTACACTGGTATTACAGTGTAGTATACTGTACTGGTGTTTCAGTGTAGTAGACTGTACTGGTATTTCAGTGTAGTAGACTGTACTGGTGTTTCAGTGTAGTAGACTGTACTGGTGTTTCAGTGTAGTAGACTGTACTGGTGTTTCAGTGTAGTAGACTGTACTGGTATTTCAGTTTAGTAGACTGTACTGGTATTTCAGTGTAGTAGACTGTACTGGTGTTTCAGTGTAGTAGACTGTACTGGTGTTTCAGTGTACTAGACTGTACTGGTGTTTCAGTGTAGTAGACTGTACTGGTGTTTCAGTGTAGTAGACTGTACTGGTGTTTCAGTGTAGTAGACTGTACTGGTGTTTCAGTGTAGTATACTGTACTTGTGTTTCAGTGCAGCAGACTATACTGGTATTACAGTGTAGTAGACTGTACTGGTGTTTCAGTGTAGTAGATTGTACTGGTGTTTCAGTGTAGTAGACTGTACTGGTGTTTATGTGTAGTAGACTGTACTGGTATTAGTGTAGTAGACTGTACTGGTGTTTCAGTGTAGTAGACTGTACTGGTGTTTCAGTGTAGTAGACTGTACTGGTGTTTCAGTGTAGTAGACTGTACTGGTATTTCAGTTTAGTAGACTGTACTGGTATTTCAGTGTAGTAGACTGTACTGGTGTTTCAGTGTAGTATACTGTACTGGTATTTCAGTGTAGTAGACTGTACTGGTGTTTCAGTGTAGTAGACTGTACTGGTGTTTCAGTGTAGTAGACTGTACTGGTGTTTCAGTGTAGTAGACTGTACTGGTATTTCAGTTTAGTAGACTGTACTGGTATTTCAGTGTAGTAGACTGTACTGGTGTTTCAGTGTAGTACACTGTACTGGTGTTTCAGTGTAGTAGACTGTACTGGTGTTTCAGTGTAGTAGACTGTACTGGTGTTTCAGTGTAGTAGACTGTACTGGTGTTTCAGTGTAGTAGACTGTACTGGTGTTTCAGTGTAGTAGACTGTACTGGTGTTTCAGTTTAGTAGACTGTACTGGTGTTTCAGTGTAGTAGACTGTACTGGTGTTTCAGTGTAGTAGACTGTACTGGTGTTTCAGTTTAGTAGACTGTACTGGTGTTTCAGTTTAGTAGACTGTACTGGTGTTTCAGTGTAGTAGACTGTACTGGTGTTTCAGTGTAGTAGACTGTACTGGTGTTTCAGTGTAGTAGACTGTACTGGTGTTTCAGTGTAGTAGACTGTACTGGTGTTTCAGTGTAGTAGACTGTACTGGTGTTTCAGTGTAGTATACTGTACTGGTATTTCAGTGTAGTAGACTGTACTGGTGTTTCAGTGTAGTAGACTGTACTGGTGTTTCAGTGTAGTAGACTGTACTGGTGTTTCAGTGTAGTAGACTGTACTGGTGTTTCAGTGTAGTAGACTGTACTGGTGTTTCAGTGTAGTATACTGTACTGGTATTTCAGTGTAGTAGACTGTACTGGTATTTCAGTGTAGTAGACTGTACTGGTGTTTCAGTGTAGTAGACTGTACTGGTATTACAGTGTAGTAGACTGTACTGGTGTTTCAGTGTAGTAGACTGTACTGGTGTTTCAGTTTAGTAGACTGTACTGGTGTTTAAGTGTAGTAGACTGTACTGGTGTTTCAGTGTAGTAGACTGTACTGGTGTTTCAGTTTAGTACACTGTACTGGTGTTTCAGTTTAGTAGACTGTACTGGTGTTTCAGTGTAGTAGACTGTACTGGTGTTGCAGTGTAGTAGACTGTACTGGTGTTTCTTTTTAGTAGACTGTTCTGGTGTTTCAGTGTAGTAGACTGTACTGGTATTTCAGTTTAGTAGACTGTACTGGTATTCCAGTGTAGTAGACTGTACTGGTATTTCAGTGTAGTAGAGTGTACTGGTGTTTCAGTGTAGTAGACTGTACTGGTGTTTCAGTTTAGTAGACTGTACTGGTATTCCAGTGTAGTAGACTGTACTGGTGTTTCAGTGTAGTAGACTGTACTGGTGTTACAGTATAGTAGACTGTACTGGTGTTTCAGTGTAGTAGACTGTACTGGTGTTTCAGTGTAGTAGACTGTACTGGTGTTTCAGTGTAGTAGACTGTACTGGTGTTACAGTGTAGTAGACTGTACTGGTGTTACAAAGTAGTAGACTGTACTGGTGTTTCAGTGTAGTAGACTGTACGGGTGTTTCAGTGTAGTAGACTGTACTGGTGTTTCAGTGTAGTAGACTGTACTGGTGTTTCAGTGTAGTAGACTGTACTGGTGTTTCAGTGTAGTAGACTGTACTGGTGTTTCAGTGTAGTAGACTGTACTGGTGTTTCAGTGTAGTAGACTGTACTGGTGTTTCAGTGTAGTAGACTGTACTGGTGTTTCAGTGTAGTAGACTGTACTGGTGTTTCAGTGTAGTAGACTGTACTGGTGTTACAGTGTAGTAGACTGTGTTGGTGTTACAGTTTAGTAGACTGTACTGGTGTTTCAGTGTAGTAGACTGTACTGGTGTTACAGTGTAGTAGACTGTGCTGGTGTTACAGTGTAGTAGACTGTACTGGTGTTTCAGTGTAGTAGACTGTACTGGTGTTACAGTGTAGTAGACTGTACTGGTGTTTCAGTGTAGTAGACTGTACTGGTGTTACAGTGTAGTAGACTGTACTGGTGTTTCAGTGCAGTAGACTATACTGGTATTACAGTGTAGTAGACTGTACTGGTGTTTCAGTGTAGTAGACTGTACTGGTGTTTCAGTGCAGTAGACTATACTGGTATTACAGTGTAGTAGACTGTACTGGTGTTTCAGTGTAGTAGACTGTACTGGTGTTTCAGTGTAGTAGACTGTACTGGTGTTTCAGTGTAGTATACTGTACTGGTGTTTCAGTGTAGTAGACTGTACTGGTTTTTCAGTGTAGTAGACTGTACTGGTGTTTCAGTGTAGTAGACTGTACTGGTGGTGTTTCAGTGTAGTAGACTGTACTGGTGTTTCAGTGTAGTAGACTGTACTGGTGGTGTTTCAGTGTAGTAGACTGTACTAGTGTTTCAGTGTAGTAGACTGTACTGGTGTTTCAGTGTAGTAGACTGTACTGGTGTTTCAGTGTAGTAGACTGTACTGGTGTTTCAGTGTAGTAGACTGTACTGGTGTTTCAGTGTAGTAGACTGTACTGGTGTTTCAGTTTAGTAGACTGTACTGGTGTTTCAGTGTAGTATACTGTACTGGTGTTTCAGTGTAGTAGACTGTACTGGTGTTTCAGTGTAGTAGACTGTACTGGTGTTTCAGTGTAGTAGACTGTACTGGTGGTGTTTCAGTGTAGTAGACTGTACTGGTATTTCAGTGTAGTAGACTGTACTGGTGGTGTTTCAGTGTAGTAGACTGTACTAGTGTTTCAGTGTAGTAGACTGTACTGGTGTTTCAGTGTAGTAGACTGTACTGGTGTTTCAGTGTAGTAGACTGTACTGGTGTTTCAGTGTAGTAGACTGTACTGGTGTTTCAGTGTAGTAGACTGTACTGGTGTTTCAGTTTAGTAGACTGTACTGGTGTTTCAGTGTAGTAGACTGTACTGGTATTTCAGTGTAGTAGGCTGTACTGGTGTTTCAGTGTAGTAGACTGTACTGGTGTTTCAGTGTAGTAGACTGTACTAGTCTTTCAGTGTTGTAGACTGTACTGGTGTTTCAGTGTAGTAGACTGTACTGGTGTTTCAGTGTAGTAGACTGTACTGGTGTTTCAGTGTAGTATACTGTACTGGTGTTTCAGTGCAGTAGACTATACTGGTATTACAGTGTAGTAGACTGTACTGGTGTTTCAGTGTAGTAGACTGTACTGGTGTTTCAGTGCAGTAGACTATACTGGTATTACAGTGTAGTATACTGTACTGGTGTTTCAGTGTAGTAGACTGTACTGGTGTTTCAGTGTAGTAGACTGTACTGGTGTTTCAGTGTAGTAGACTGTACTGGTGTTTCAGTGTAGTATACTGTACTGGTGTTTCAGTGCAGTAGACTATACTGGTATTACAGTGTAGTAGACTGTACTGGTGTTTCAGTGTAGTAGACTGTACTGGTGTTTCAGTGCAGTAGACTATACTGGTATTACAGTGTAGTATACTGTACTGGTGTTTCAGTGTAGTATACTGTACTGGGGTTTCAGTGTAGTAGACTGTACTGGTGTTTCAGTGTAGTAGACTGTACTGGTGTTTCAGTGCAGTAGACTACACTGGTATTACAGTGTAGTATACTGTACTGGTGTTTCAGTGTAGTAGACTGTACTGGTATTTCAGTGTAGTAGACTGTACTGGTGTTTCAGTGTAGTAGACTGTACTGGTGTTTCAGTGTAGTAGACTGTACTGGTGTTTCAGTGTAGTAGACTGTACTGGTATTTCAGTTTAGTAGACTGTACTGGTATTTCAGTGTAGTAGACTGTACTGGTGTTTCAGTGTAGTAGACTCTACTGGTGTTTCAGTGTACTAGACTGTACTGGTGTTTCAGTGTAGTAGACTGTACTGGTGTTTCAGTGTAGTAGACTGTACTGGTGTTTCAGTGTAGTAGACTATACTGGTATTACAGTGTAGTAGACTGTACTGGTGTTTCAGTGTAGTAGACTGTACTGGTGTTTCAGTGCAGTAGACTATACTGGTATTACAGTGTAGTATACTGTACTGGGGTTTCAGTGTAGTAGACTGTACTGGTGTTTCAGTGTAGTAGACTGTACTGGTGTTTCAGTGCAGTAGACTACACTGGTATTACAGTGTAGTATACTGTACTGGTGTTTCAGTGTAGTAGACTGTACTGGTATTTCAGTGTAGTAGACTGTACTGGTGTTTCAGTGTAGTAGACTGTACTGGTGTTTCAGTGTAGTAGACTGTACTGGTGTTTCAGTGTAGTAGACTGTACTGGTATTTCAGTTTAGTAGACTGTACTGGTATTTCAGTGTAGTAGACTGTACTGGTGTTTCAGTGTAGTAGACTCTACTGGTGTTTCAGTGTACTAGACTGTACTGGTGTTTCAGTGTAGTAGACTGTACTGGTGTTTCAGTGTAGTAGACTGTACTGGTGTTTCAGTGTAGTAGACTGTACTGGTGTTTCAGTTTAGTAGACTGTACTGGTGTTTCAGTGTAGTATACTGTACTGGTGTTTCAGTGTAGTAGACTGTACTGGTGTTTCAGTGTAGTAGACTGTACTGGTGTTTCAGTGTAGTAGACTGTACTGGTGGTGTTTCAGTGTAGTAGACTGTACTGGTATTTCAGTGTAGTAGACTGTACTGGTGGTGTTTCAGTGTAGTAGACTGTACTAGTGTTTCAGTGTAGTAGACTGTACTGGTGTTTCAGTGTAGTAGACTGTACTGGTGTTTCAGTGTAGTAGACTGTACTGGTGTTTCAGTGTAGTAGACTGTACTGGTGTTTCAGTGTAGTAGACTGTACTGGTGTTTCAGTTTAGTAGACTGTACTGGTGTTTCAGTGTAGTAGACTGTACTGGTATTTCAGTGTAGTAGGCTGTACTGGTGTTTCAGTGTAGTAGACTGTACTGGTGTTTCAGTGTAGTAGACTGTACTAGTCTTTCAGTGTTGTAGACTGTACTGGTGTTTCAGTGTAGTAGACTGTACTGGTGTTTCAGTGTAGTAGACTGTACTGGTGTTTCAGTGTAGTATACTGTACTGGTGTTTCAGTGCAGTAGACTATACTGGTATTACAGTGTAGTAGACTGTACTGGTGTTTCAGTGTAGTAGACTGTACTGGTGTTTCAGTGCAGTAGACTATACTGGTATTACAGTGTAGTATACTGTACTGGTGTTTCAGTGTAGTAGACTGTACTGGTGTTTCAGTGTAGTAGACTGTACTGGTGTTTCAGTGTAGTAGACTGTACTGGTGTTTCAGTGTAGTATACTGTACTGGTGTTTCAGTGCAGTAGACTATACTGGTATTACAGTGTAGTAGACTGTACTGGTGTTTCAGTGTAGTAGACTGTACTGGTGTTTCAGTGCAGTAGACTATACTGGTATTACAGTGTAGTATACTGTACTGGTGTTTCAGTGTAGTATACTGTACTGGGGTTTCAGTGTAGTAGACTGTACTGGTGTTTCAGTGTAGTAGACTGTACTGGTGTTTCAGTGCAGTAGACTACACTGGTATTACAGTGTAGTATACTGTACTGGTGTTTCAGTGTAGTAGACTGTACTGGTATTTCAGTGTAGTAGACTGTACTGGTGTTTCAGTGTAGTAGACTGCACTGGTGTTTCAGTGTAGTAGACTGTACTGGTGTTTCAGTGTAGTAGACTGTACTGGTATTTCAGTTTAGTAGACTGTACTGGTATTTCAGTGTAGTAGACTGTACTGGTGTTTCAGTGTAGTAGACTCTACTGGTGTTTCAGTGTACTAGACTGTACTGGTGTTTCAGTGTAGTAGACTGTACTGGTGTTTCAGTGTAGTAGACTGTACTGGTGTTTCAGTGTAGTAGACTGTACTGGTGTTTCAGTGTAGTATACTGTACTTGTGTTTCAGTGCAGTAGACTATACTGGTATTACAGTGTAGTAGACTGTACTGGTGTTTCAGTGTAGTAGATTGTACTGGTGTTTCAGTGTAGTAGACTGTACTGGTGTTTATGTGTAGTAGACTGTACTGGTATTAGTGTAGTAGACTGTACTGGTGTTTCAGTGTAGTAGACTGTACTGGTGTTTCAGTGTAGTAGACTGTACTGGTGTTTCAGTGTAGTAGACTGTACTGGTATTTCAGTTTAGTAGACTGTACTGGTATTTCAGTGTAGTAGACTGTACTGGTGTTTCAGTGTAGTATACTGTACTGGTATTTCAGTGTAGTAGACTGTACTGGTGTTTCAGTGTAGTAGACTGTACTGGTGTTTCAGTGTAGTAGACTGTACTGGTGTTTCAGTGTAGTAGACTGTACTGGTATTTCAGTTTAGTAGACTGTACTGGTATTTCAGTGTAGTAGACTGTACTGGTGTTTCAGTGTAGTACACTGTACTGGTGTTTCAGTGTAGTAGACTGTACTGGTGTTTCAGTGTAGTAGACTGTACTGGTGTTTCAGTGTAGTAGACTGTACTGGTGTTTCAGTGTAGTAGACTGTACTGGTGTTTCAGTGTAGTAGACTGTACTGGTGTTTCAGTTTAGTAGACTGTACTGGTGTTTCAGTGTAGTAGACTGTACTGGTGTTTCAGTGTAGTAGACTGTACTGGTGTTTCAGTTTAGTAGACTGTACTGGTGTTTCAGTTTAGTAGACTGTACTGGTGTTTCAGTGTAGTAGACTGTACTGGTGTTTCAGTGTAGTAGACTGTACTGGTGTTTCAGTGTAGTAGACTGTACTGGTGTTTCAGTGTAGTAGACTGTACTGGTGTTTCAGTGTAGTAGACTGTACTGGTGTTTCAGTGTAGTATACTGTACTGGTATTTCAGTGTAGTAGACTGTACTGGTGTTTCAGTGTAGTAGACTGTACTGGTGTTTCAGTGTAGTAGACTGTACTGGTGTTTCAGTGTAGTAGACTGTACTGGTGTTTCAGTTTAGTAGACTGTACTGGTGTTTCAGTGTAGTATACTGTACTGGTATTTCAGTGTAGTAGACTGTACTGGTATTTCAGTGTAGTAGACTGTACTGGTGTTTCAGTGTAGTAGACTGTACTGGTATTACAGTGTAGTAGACTGTACTGGTGTTTCAGTGTAGTAGACTGTACTGGTATTTCAGTGTAGTAGACTGTACTGGTGTTTCAGTGTAGTATACTGTACTGGTATTTCAGTGTAGTAGACTGTACTGGTGTTTCAGTGTAGTAGACTGTACTGGTGTTTCAGTGTAGTAGACTGTACTGGTGTTTCAGTGTAGTAGACTGTACTGGTATTTCAGTTTAGTAGACTGTACTGGTATTTCAGTGTAGTAGACTGTACTGGTGTTTCAGTGTAGTATACTGTACTTGTATTTCAGTGTAGTAGACTGTACTGGTATTTCAGTGTAGTAGACTGTACTGGTGTTTCAGTGTAGTATACTGTACTGGTATTTCAGTGTAGTAGACTGTACTGGTGTTTCAGTGTAGTAGACTGTACTGGTGTTTCAGTGTAGTAGACTGTACAGGTGTTCTAGTGTAGTAGACTGTACTGGTGTTTCAGTGTAGTAGACTGTACTGGTGTTTCAGTGTAGTAGACTGTACTGGTGTTTCAGTGTAGTAGACTGTACTGGTGTTTCAGTGTAGTAGACTGTACTGGTGTTTCAGTTTAGTAGACTGTACTGGTGTTTCAGTGTAGTAGACTGTACTGGTGTTTCAGTGTAGTAGACTGTACTGGTATTTCAGTTTAGTAGACTGTACTGGTATTTCAGTGTAGTAGACTGTACTGGTGTTTCAGTGTAGTATACTGTACTGGTATTTCAGTGTAGTAGACTGTACTGGTGTTTCAGTGTAGTAGACTGTACTGGTGTTTCAGTTTAGTAGACTGTACTGGTGTTTCAGTGTAGTAGACTGTACTGGTGTTTCAGTGTAGTAGACTGTACTGGTGTTTCAGTTTAGTAGACTGTACTGGTGTTTAAGTGTAGTAGACTGTACTGGTGTTTCAGTGTAGTAGACTGTACTGGTGTTTCAGTTTAGTACACTGTACTGGTGTTTCAGTTTAGTAGACTGTACTGGTGTTTCAGTGTAGTAGACTGTACTGGTGTTGCAGTGTAGTAGACTGTACTGGTGTTTCTTTTTAGTAGACTGTTCTGGTGTTTCAGTGTAGTAGACTGTACTGGTATTTCAGTTTAGTAGACTGTACTGGTATTCCAGTGTAGTAGACTGTACTGGTATTTCAGTGTAGTAGAGTGTACTGGTGTTTCAGTGTAGTAGACTGTACTGGTGTTTCAGTTTAGTAGACTGTACTGGTATTCCAGTGTAGTAGACTGTACTGGTGTTTCAGTGTAGTAGACTGTACTGGTGTTTCAGTTTAGTAGACTGTACTGGTGTTTCAGTGTAGTAGACTGTACTGGTATTTCAGTTTAGTAGACTGTACTGGTATTTCAGTGTAGTAGACTGTACTGGTGTTTCAGTGTAGTAGACTGTACCGGTGTTTCAGTTTAGTAGACTGTACTGGTGTTTCAGTGTAGTAGACTGTACTGGTGTTTCAGTGTAGTAGACTGTACTGGTGTTTCAGTGTAGTAGACTGTACTGGTGTTTCAGTTTAGTAGACTGTACTGGTGTTTCAGTGTAGTAGACTGTACTGGTGTTTCAGTTTAGTAGACTGTACTGGTGTTTCAGTGTAGTAGACTGTACTGGTGTTTCAGTGTAGTAGACTGTACTGGTGTTTCAGTTTAGTAGACTGTACTGGTGTTTCAGTTTAGTAGACTGTACTGGTGTTTCAGTGTAGTAGACTGTACTGGTGTTTCAGTGTAGTAGACTGTACTGGTGTTTCAGTGTAGTAGACTGTACTGGTGTTTCAGTGTAGTAGACTGTACTGGTGTTTCATTGTAGTAGACTGTACTGGTATTTCAGTTTAGTAGACTGTACTGGTATTTCAGTGTAATAGACTGTACTGGTGTTTCAGTGTAGTATACTGTACTGCTATTTCAGTGTAGTAGACTGTACTGGTGTTTCAGTGTAGTAGACTGTACTGGTGTTTCAGTGTAGTAGACTGTACTGGTGTTTCAGTGTAGTAGACTGTACTGGTATTTCAGTTTAGTAGACTGTACTGGTATTTCAGTGTAGTAGACTGTACTGGTGTTTCAGTGTAGTATACTGTACTGGTATTTCAGTGTAGTAGACTGTACTGGTGTTTCAGTGTAGTAGACTGTACTGGTGTTTCAGTGTAGTAGACTGTACTGGTGTCTCAGTGTAGTAGACTGTACTGGTATTTCAGTTTAGTAGAGTGTACTGGTATTCCAGTGTAGTAGAGTGTACTGGTGTTTCAGTGTAGTAGACTGTACTGGTGTTTCAGTGTAGTAGACTGTAGTGGTGTTTCAGTGTAGTAGACTGTACTGGTGTTTCAGTGTAGTAGACTGTACTGGTGTTTCAGTGTAGTAGACTGTACTGGTATTTCAGTTTAGTAGACTGTACTGGTATTTCAGTGTAGTACACTGTTCTGGTGTTTCAGTGTAGTAGACTGTACTGGTGTTTCAGTGTAGTAGACTGTACTGGTGTTTCAGTTTAGTAGACTGTACTGGTGTTTCAGTTTAGTAGACTGTACTGGTGTTTCAGTGTAGTAGACTGTACTGGTGTTTCAGTTTAGTAGACTGTACTGGTGTTCCAGTGTGGTAGACTGTACTGGTGTTTCAGTGTAGTAGACTGTACTGGTGTTTCAGTGTAGTAGACTGTACTGGTGTTTCAGTGTAGTAGACTGTACTGGTGTTTCAGTGTAGTAGACTGTACTGGTGTTTCAGTGTAGTAGACTGTACTGGTAATTCAGTGTAGTAGACTGTACTGGTGTTTTAGTGTAGTAGACTGTACTGGTGTTTCAGTGTAGTAGACTGTACTGGTGTTTCAGTGTAGTAGACTGTACTGGTGTTTCAGTGTAGTAGACTGTACTGGTGTTTCAGTGTAGTAGACTGTACTGGTGTTTCAGTGTAGTAGACTGTACTGGTGTTTCAGTGTAGTAGACTGTACTGGTGTTTCAGTGTAGTAGACTGTACTGGTGTTTCAGTGTAGTAGACTGTACTGGTGTTTCAGTGTAGTAGACTGTACTGGTGTTTCAGTGTAGTAGACTGTACTGGTGTTACAGTGTAGTAGACTGTACTGGTGTTTCAGTGTAGTAGACTGTACTGGTGTTTCAGTGTGGTAGACTGTACTGGTGTTACAGTGTAGTAGACTGTACTGGTGTTTCAGTGTAGTAGACTGTACTGGTGTTTCAGTGTAGTAGACTGTACTGGTGTTTCAGTGTAGTAGACTGTACTGGTATTTCAGTGTAGTAGACTGTACTGGTGTTTCAGTGTAGTAGACTGTACTGGTGTTTCAGTGTAGTAGACTGTACTGGTGTTACAGTGTAGTAGACTGTACTGGTGTTTCAGTGTAGTAGACTGTACTGGTGTTTCAGTGTAGTAGACTGTACTGGTGTTTCAGTGTAGTAGACTGTACTGGTGTTTCAGTGTAGTAGACTGTACTGGTGTTTCAGTGTAGTAGACTGTACTGGTGATTCAGTGTAGTAGACTGTACTGGTGTTTCAGTGTAGTAGACTGTACTGGTGTTTCAGTGTAGTAGACTGTACTGGTGTTTCAGTGTAGTAGACTGTACTGGTGTTTCAGTGTAGTAGACTGTACTGGTGTTTCAGTGTAGTAGACTGTACTGGTGTTTCAGTGTAGTAGACTGTACTGGTGTTTCAGTGTAGTAGACTGTACTGGTGTTTCAGTGTAGTAGACTGTTCTGGTGTTTCAGTGTAGTAGACTGTACTGGTGTTTCAGTGTAGTAGACTGTACTGGTGTTTCAGTGTAGTAGACTGTACTGGTGTTTCAGTGTAGTAGACTGTACTGGTGTTTCAGTGTAGTAGACTGTACTGGTGTTTCAGTGTAGTAGACTGTACTGGTGTTTCAGTGTAGTAGACTGTACTGGTGTTTCAGTGTAGTAGACTGTACTGGTGTTTCAGTGTAGTAGACTGTACTGGTGTTACAGTGTAGTAGACTGTACTGGTGTTTCAGTGTAGTAGACTGTACTGGTGTTTCAGTGTAGTAGACTGTACTGGTGTTACAGTGTAGTAGACTGTACTGGTGTTTCAGTGTAGTAGACTGTACTGGTGTTTCAGTGTAGTAGACTGTACTGGTGTTTCAGTGTAGTATACTGTACTGGTGTTTCAGTGTAGTAGACTGTACTGGTATTTCAGTGTAGTAGACTGTACTGGTGTTTCAGTGTAGTAGACTGTACTGGTGTTTCAGTGTAGTAGACTGTACTGGTGTTTCAGTGTAGTAGACTGTACTGGTGTTTCAGTGTAGTAGACTGTACTGGTGTTTCAGTGTAGTAGACTGTACTGGTGTTTCAGTGTAGTAGACTGTACTGGTGTTTCAGTGTAGTAGACTGTACTGGTGTTTCAGTGTAGTAGACTGTACTGGTGTTTCAGTGTAGTAGACTGTACTGGTGTTTCAGTGTAGTAGACTGTACTGGTGTTTCAGTGTAGTAGACTGTACTGGTGTTTCAGTGTAGTAGACTGTACTGGTGTTTCAGTGTAGTAGACTGTACTGGTGTTTCAGTGTAGTAGACTGTACTGGTGTTTCAGTGTAGTAGACTGTACTGGTGTTTCAGTGTAGTAGACTGTACTGGTGTTTCAGTGTAGTAGACTGTACTGGTGTTTCAGTGTAGTAGACTGTACTGGTGTTTCAGTGTAGTAGACTGTACTGGTGTTTCAGTGTAGTAGACTGTACTGGTGTTTCAGTGTAGTAGACTGTACTGGTGTTTCAGTGTAGTAGACTGTACTGGTGTTTCAGTGTAGTAGACTGTACTGGTGTTTCAGTGTAGTAGACTGTACTGGTGTTTCAGTGTAGTAGACTGTACTGGTGTTTCAGTGTAGTAGACTGTACTGGTGTTTCAGTGTAGTAGACTGTACTGGTGTTTCAGTGTAGTAGACTGTACTGGTGTTTTAGTGTTGTAGACTGTACTGGTGTTACAGTGTAGTAGACTGTACTGGTGTTTCAGTGTAGTAGACTGTACTGGTGTTTCAGTGTAGTAGACTGTACTGGTGTTTCAGTGTAGTATACTGTACTGGTGTTTCAGTGTAGTAGACTGTACTGGTGTTTCAGTGTAGTAGACTGTACTGGTGTTTCAGTGTAGTAGACTGTACTGGTGTTTCAGTGTAGTAGACTGTACTGGTGTTTCAGTGTAGTAGACTGTACTGGTGTTTCAGTGTAGTAGTGCATCCTATCATAAATTAGTACTTTCTGAAAAAATTCATATAGAAAAAAAAAAAAATACATAATTAGTACTTTCTAGGGTTTTTATGAAGTATTTCATAAAATATTCACAATTAATCATTAGTTTCAAAGTTCATGTTTAATTTATTATCTAGGCTGTAACTTTAGTATTTAGAAAGATGAAACTAAATACTGGTGATGCTCTACTAAATGAAATAGTTGTGGAAGGACGTGACTCAACAAGTTCGTTCAAACATTTGCAGCTCTCCAGGAAGGGTACAATATGGTCAACATTGCCGATGATTATCACTTGCCTATCCATGGAGGTAAGAGGAATAGTATTTCCCTTTTTGTGTCTAACGTGTTTGTTTACAAGGTTTAACTTTAGGAATATATTAGTAATATGGGATAATAGAATATAATTGAATTGCGTCTTTTAATTATAATTTTGTAGGATAAATTTTGTGTTATTATAACTATAGCTCATTTCAATATACATAATTTGTATTCGAGTCCATATTTTTTTGGGAAGGAAATTCAGCGATAGTTAGTTTCAAAAATACAAGTTGGCGACTTTAAATTTTTTTAAAATTATTTTCTGCGGTGAAAGATAATTCAATCTGCCAATTTCTGATTTAGTGTAACCACATAATGTTTCAGAATTTAAAAGCTACTAACTGTTAGATATGAATGTTACCTCCCATTTGCCGTTTTGTGCAATCTTGAGAATGTGCTGCGCCTTTTTAGGATCAGTGACATCGCGCGACAATCTCATGAGTGTGCAAGGCAGGTACAGGGTATGAAGCAGGACCAACAGTGATGGAGTAGATAATCAATTATTTATGCATTTAATTGGTCAATTTCATCAAAATATGATAGTTAAAGCTATAAATACATAATAAATTGGTAATATGTTGGTAATTAAGCTTAAGTTAGTTACTTAAAGAAATCTAAAAATTACAGGTATTTTAATTTTACTGAAATATCAAACATTTTACCAAATGTTTGAAATTTCCCCTATTTGTTTTTCTCTGTTTTAACTATGAAAACATTGTCTTTTAAATTAAACAAAAAATTAGGATAAGTTTCAGTGATGCGATGGGCGTTTTTATGATCCTAAAACCGCACAGCGCATTCTCTAGATTGTGCAAAATCGGTAAATTGCGTGGGACATAATTTATATACTATGCATAAAATTATAATGATCAATTTTGTTTTTAAATATTGCAATTCAAAGGTGAATAATGATACAGTGCTACATTTATTCAATATAACCATTCTTGGTATATACAGGGTGTCTGATTTTGTTGCCAAACTTTAACATAAGGTTGCATTCGTCGAAATAAACACTTTTTATTCTATGAAGGTATGGTCTAAAATGCTTAGTTAAAGAGTTACAAGGTTAGGAAAGTAGTATCTGTACCATTTATTATTATTAGTTAACGTCATTTTTTTAATGTTGCGATACGAAAAAAAACATTTTAACAGTAATTATTAGGAGCACAAGAAACATAATCTTAAATTAGGTTACATGGTTACAGAATGAATTCAAACTGCCGCACTTTTGTTGCGATGCAGGCGTTCAAACGTTTTCCCGCAAGGATTCGTGAAATTCCTGGTGTCTTTGCTCGCGTCCGCCAATAATTGGACAAACGTTTGAACGGCTGCATTGCAACAAATGGGAGGCAATTTGAACACATTTTGCACACATGTAACCTAATTTAAGATTAAGTTTCTTGTGCTCCTAATAATTACTGTTAAAATGTTTTGTTTCTTATCGCAACATTAAAAAAATTACGTTAACTAATAATAATAAATTGTACAGATACTACTTTCCTAACCTTGTAACTCTTTAACTAAGCATTTTAGTCCATACCTTCATAGAATAAAAAGTGTTTATTTCGACGAATGCAACCTTATGTTAATGTTTGGCAACAAAAGTGTCGGACACCCTGTATATGCATGTGACACATATTTACGTATTATTGTAAGTTTGATTCAACTTTTCGAGTCTCTTGTGTTTAAAATTGGTCTGGTAGAAAAACGTAAAGATTTGAAGTATTGGCTTCTTCTGACCAGACATCTATGTCTATGAAGGATGGTATATTTCTTTGAATCGGGGTTTCGGTCGATATTTTGAGTCCTGTTATGGACTCCACGGCGATCTTCGATATGGACTCCATTGTAATCTTCGATATGGATTGCATGGTGATCTTCGATATGGATTCCATGGTGACCCTTGATATGGATTCCATGGTGATCTTTGATATGGATTCCATGGTGATGCTTGATATGGATTCCATGGTGATCTTTGATATGGATTCCATGGTGATCTTCGATGTGGAATCCATGGTGATCCTTGATTTGGATTCCATGGTAATCTTTGATATGGATTCCATGGTGATCCTGAATATGGATTCCATGGTGATCTTCAATATGGATTCCATGGTGATCTTCAATATGGATTCCATGGTGATGCTTGATATGGATTCCATGGTGATCTCTGATAGTTTCAGTAGCCCGTGGTAGCAATTTCGATTCCAAGAAGAAAAATACCGTTCTGGGTTCAATTTGCTCCCACATGACATGAATATGATGACAAATCATCTAGTGGCTGTCATAGAAACCCAAACCATAGAAATTGTGTGCATTTTAACGTTTCGTTACGATCCAAACCTCGACTGAGCTTGAGGAACTCCAAACTCGATAATTCTAATGGCTCACAACTTGTCAAAAGTCAAATTTCTTTTAATATGTGAACCATAGGTTAAGGAGCGTTCCTTTAGCAATATCATTCAGAACGGGACGACCTCTTTCATGATGTTTCTGCATTTTAAATGCTTTTAATATCAAGACTTCTTTCAGCATTCTATACATTGCTGTTTTTCTAACTCAGACTTCTGCACTTGCAGTCAGTTTACGGTTAGATCGTCGTAGTTTTAGAGATTAAACTAGTCTTCTTTAACTTTAATAAAAATTCCAATCAGTTGAACAATTTGAGTGTTTCATCATTTGCAATTGATGAATTAGGCTGATCTGGTGTTGTGCAGTTTGATCACTACATTTTGATCTACAGTGATGCTTGAAATCACAATTGAAAATAGGATCAGGTTCGAGGCAGCAGTTAAGCCAATCGGGGTAGTTACCACGACAGCCAGGGAGTAGTGAGAGCGCAGCATGGGAGACAAACTGACCGCTTTTGGAGCTAATTCTACTCCGGTGTAGCTGCGCAGAACTACTTTGGGCACCTGCTCCTATATGCCTAGTGCGCTGCTTAACTGCGGATACGTGGCCCTTATTCAAAACTGCTATAATAGTAATATAAAATTACAGTCGTGGCTAGGGGCCGCGCATCCGCAGTTAGGCAGCGCGCTAGGCCAATGTGAGAAAGTGCCCAGAGTTTTTTTTCGCAGTTACACCAGAGTAGAATTAGCCTCCAAAGCGGTCAGTTTGGCACCCACTCTGCGGTCTCGCTGCTCCCTGGCTGCGGTGTTAACTACCTGCTCCTATTTTCACTTGGGATAGGAAGTTTATGATACTAGCTTCCAAATTATATACGATGCATATAGAATCAATCAAAGATTTTTAATGATTTTGAAACACCCTGTACATCACCTTGCTGATTATTTGCAGTGATTTTAGATTGAAAATAGTGTATCAAAACAGAACATGTATTGATTTAAGTTCGTAATAGATTGAGATTATTTTTTGTTTTGTTGCAGTTAATGAAGCAAATGGTGAATTTTTCCATGGCCACAGAGATGCGCTATCCTCTTCCACCTCAAGTGATTGTCTTCTTCTGCGAGATATTCAAAGCTACCATTGCTTTAAGCTATTTATTGATTGTTAGTAGCCCAGTTTAGATGACTATAAACTTTTGAAAGGAATATAGATTAAAGTGACTTTCTAACACTGTGAGAATTATTTTAAGTCATTCTGGATAAACTATCTACCAACCGTAGAACCTTTACTCTCAGAATGTTAGGAAGATCTTTTGACTCATTTGTCTTTCATAATTATCGTTCTTTTGTAGCTGTACTATTCATCATTCTTTTTTACAGAGTCCCAATAAGATCGATAATAATCTTTCACCCAACATGTTCGGTCAACTGCCTATAAAATATATTGTGCCAGCAGCGTGTTATTTTAGCACAAATGTTCTATACTATAATGTTCTTCAATTGATCTCTCCACCTGTATGGGTTATACTCATCCAAACCAAAACATTGTATAGTGGACTCATATACAAGGTAACTATATTTGTTAATGTATTCTCCAGGAATTGATACACAATAATTATTCTTAAATTTTGAATTATAAAAAGTGTTCCAGACTTGCTTTGGTGTTTTAGAGTAGTGTTTACCAAAGCCGCAACTTGGCTCGATACCTAAGTCCCTAACATTTAATTTTCCTTTAACGCTAACAAAATATCTAGGCAATAGGTGAACTCATATTATATTTAATTATTTTTTTCCTAATAAACGCAGATCGTTTTCGGTCGTCCAATTTCTAGATTGCAGCTCTTAGGATGCCTAACGATAGTTATGGCAGTACCAGCTGCTAAATTCACAGATATATTAGCATCATCTGACTCTTTCGCGGTGCCACCTTACGTCATTTTAGCATCGCAGTTGTCGGCAGTTCTATCTTCAACAGCTTCATTGTCAATTGAGGTAATGAAAATAATTGACAACAGATAGATAAGTTCTAAAGCGGGGTTTACACGGGCACACAAGTGTGCTACTGGTGTGTGCCCAAATCGCTTCTCGAACGCAATGTGTGACACTGTTTTCCAGTGATCTTTTCACACGTACACTTTTTGCCCGCACTGCTAAGTGTCACCCGGTTGCCTGTGATTCAGTTTCGGTACGTTTCAGCGACTAATAACCTATCGTAGATTATATAAATATTGTTCAAATTTTCCCTTCTATAATATATTAGTTAGGTAATAGAGTAAAACTCTTGAGTTAAGAAGCACTCGAGTATAAATGATGGACCTGAATTATGAAATACAAATAATATACGTCAAGAATTGCGTCAAGTTATCCCTCAATAACTATGGTCTTCTTAAGATTTTAATCATTTGAAAACTATCTATAGTGCACCAAAAATATGAAGTGGCTCTTGAGTTATGAAGGAACTACTACTTCATAACTCTGGAGTTTCACTGTATTCAGACACTGTAATATGATCATTGAATTAAATATTTCTACTATTTTTTTTTAAATTCATATTATAATGATATTTTGCTTAGTAAATGTTATATTTTCTTTTCTGTATAATTAATTTCTAGTTTCCAAATCTTTACTGTTGTTTTACAGGATTTAACTTGCCAGGATGTATTCTCGTGAATATATCCTTATACCCTGTTTGTAAAAACTTTATCTAACCTACCATTACTAATACCTATCAAAAACCACTGAACTATTTTAGCTGTAATCAATTACATGCTATACAGGGTGTCCGACACTTTTGTTGCCAAACTTTAACATAAGGTTGAATTCGTCGAAATAAACACTTTTTATTCCATGAAGGTATGGTCTAAAATGCTTAGTTAAAGAGTTACAAGGTTAGGAAAGTAGTATCTGTACCATTTATTATTATTAGTTAACATTATTTTTTTAATGTTGCGATAAGAAACAAAACATTTTTAACAGTAATTATTAGGAGCACAAGAAACATAATCTTAAATTAGGGTACAAATTTACAGAAATTGTTCAATTTGCCGCCCATTTGTTGCGATGCAAGCGTTCAAACGTTTTTCCCGCAAGGATTCGTGAAACTCCTGGTGTCTTTGCTCGCGTCCGCCAATCAATGGACAAACGTTTGAACGGCTGCATTGCAACAAATGGGAGGCAATTTGAACACATTTTGTAAACATGTAACCTAATTTAAGATTAAGTTTCTTGTGCTCCTAATAATTACTGTTAAAATGTTTTGTTTCCTATCGCAACATTAAAAAAGTGACGTTAACTAATAATAATAAATTGTACAGATACTACTTTCCTAACCTTGTAACTCTTTAACTAAGCATTTTAGACCATACCTTCATTGAATAAAAAGTGTTTATTTCGACGAATGCAACCTTATGTTAAAGATTGGCAACAAAAGCATCGGACACCCTGTATATATTGCTCCGGCACACAGCAGTGGCACTCATGCAATCGCTTCCGGAACGATCACTCTTTTTGTGTGCCACACTCAAAAAGTGTGTGTAGAGAGCTCTGAACACACAGCAGTGACACACACGTGTGCCCGTGTAAACGCCACTTAAGATCAGATTATACATAAGTTATTTCCCTGCAAACAGTTCAATATGGCCTACCCATTGTTATTATGTAATTAAATGGATTTAATGAGGCAATGCAATATAAATATGTGTAATTAACATTAAATCAGTATATCCATCGTTAGAGCACATATTAATATGTAGTTATTCCATTTTAAATCCATATTAAACAGGGGATAAATAATGAATATATGATTATTTTATTGAAAATAATCATATCTACACAAAAATTACTATATTTATATAGAAAGTGTCAACCAAAATTATGTAATTTACCACATTTGAAGCACATGTTCACCAAAAAAAGTTGGTACACCTAGTATACTTTTCCAAAAAGTATATGTACATGATTGACACATGTTTCAAATGCGTAAATACCACATGGTACACACATGGTTCTGTTTACAGGGTACATACTACATACATAGCTATAGTTTCTCATCTATTCAGTATCTTTAATCAATCTTCAACAGCTTCTGTTGAAAAATGACAGTCGTTCGATGGCTGAACAACAAGTTTGGCTTGCATCTTTCGTGGCGATGTTTGGAGTTGGATCCATTGCCCTGTTCGTTCCAAAAGATCTGCTCCTTGCTGATATAGCAGTACGTGAACATTGCTGATAAATCAGCAAACTAAATTTCAATTTGATTAATTGCGAAGTTTTAAGGTTTCACTTCACTATATGGCTTATATAAGTTGATAATAATTCTTAATTATATTTAAAGGTAATGGACACTTGGAAAATGCAAAGAGTATCGTTGTGCGTGGTTCTAACAGGAATTGGAGGTCTAACCATACCATTCATCCTGAAGAACCTGGATGTTATAGTGAAGGTGAGTGAATTAGTTAACATAAAATTAAACAATATAATACAATTCTCACGTGAATTTTTCATGAAGTAACAGTTGCATGATTACACTCAGAATAACAGCTAATCTTTACAAAGTTAATTGAATAGTACACTGACATACATGTAATATTATTTTGGGTACTATTTTTGTAGCCACTAAGCGGAATGACGAGAACCCAGTTATCCTTTTCATAAATTTTGTTTAGTAGGTGAAGAGGCACAAGTTTATAGAAATGATAAGCTTTGTGATCATTTCCAGATTTATGTTTCAGTATGGTAAGAAACAATTTTCTTTATTACAATGCTATCTTAAAAATTTCAGGACTACATGTTCTCCAGCAGTCATATTCTGTTATCTGCAGTCACTGCTGCGGTCTTCCCTGATCGCTTCAAGTTCTCATCCAGTGTCCTGGTTTCGCTCTTCTTTCTCATTTCTGGAGTCATCCTCTATGAAAAATTTAGTGTGAAGAATTTGGAAGCAAAGAGAAAACCTCAACTACCGACTTAATTACCTTCATTATCGGATTAATTACATTCATTACCAGCTTAATTACCTTCATTATCGACTTAATTACCTACACGACCTGCTTAATTACCTTCAATACCGACTTAATTACCTTCATTACAGACTTAATTACCTACATGACCTGCTTAATTACCTTCAATACCGACTTAATTACCTTCATTACCGACTTAATTGCCTACATGACCGGCTTAATTACCTTCAATACCGACTTAATTACCTTCATTACCGACTTAATTGCCTACATGACCGGCTTAATTACCCCAAGTACAAGCTTATGCATGAAAAATTACATCGATTGGCTCACCTACTCAGATAAGTTCGCCATGTTGAATTTAATCTGTGACCTTATATGCTTATTATTTTTCCTATTATTGTTGATTAATTCGTTAAAATGAAAATGAGATAAAGGAATCAATATTTAAGTTAAGAAGATTAATTCTTTTCAAATTACTGTTTATGTTTTGCATTTATTTTGTAATTAATTCATTATTTTAATTAAAATTATTCGTCATCATATACAAAGTTTGATTGGAAATATTCAAACTCAACGGGAAATCCATATTATCTAATATTATATACGAAGTTATATTCCTATCAATAATGAAATTTTTTATCGAAATATTTCTTATTAAATATTAGATTCTCAAAAGTAACAATGCTGTACATTATTAAAAGTAATTAATGTTAAAAGTAATTAATGTTATTAATGTTAAAAGTAATTAATGTTATTAATGTTAAAAGTTATTAATGTTATTAATGTTAAAAGTAATTAATGTTATTAATGTTAAAATTAATTAATGTTATTAATGTTAAAAGTTATTAATGTTATTAATGTTAAAAGTAATTAATGTTATTAATGTTGAAATTAATTAATGTTATTAATGTTAAAAGTTATTAATGTTATTAATGTTAAAAGTAATTAATGTTATGAATGTTAAAAGTTATTAATGTTATTAATGTTAAAATTTATTAATGTATTTGTTATATATATAATAATGATTAATACTTAATAATAAATATTAATAAAAGTACACAAAATATTTACTTTTTTTTAGAAAGTGCTAATTAATGTCATTATTCCAATAAAATTCTATGCTTTTATTTATTTATTAAGTAAGTAACAAATTACTTATGATACATAATAATAAATTAGATGTAAATAGCTCCTATTTTGAAAAAAATGTTTTCTTTTTCTTCTATCAAAGTGAACTGTTGTAAATAATACGTTATGGCTAATTCTTCACATCAGAGAAGTAATAGAACATCCATTCGTGTATCAGGGATGAATTAGATTCTACTAATTTCAAATTTCCAAAAAGAAACCTTGCTGTTTCTAATGATTGTAGATATTTCATAATTGGTCTGGATACACGAGGTCAAATTTGTGAGATTTGAAAATAATAGAAAATTAGAAAACTGTGATTTGTGAAGTTAGCCTCATGTGACACTTATCTTTGATGGTACGGCACAGCTATTTCACTTATAAAAATATTTATAATTTAATCTCTCTACCAGTGAACAGAGCGATAATCATACTACCAAATAATTGAATAATATGATCATATAAGTTAAAATTATATATAAGTTAGAAGTAAAGGGTCTATGATCCAATAGATATTTACTCACAGAGAAATGAAGATTGGGCAAGCGTAAGCAAAGGGTCTAAGTTATAGGTAGTTTCTTTATATTACTTTAGCTGATATGACTAAAAAATACCTCAATATTAGGATTTATCACATACCGTATATATTCCCGTCAATAATAATTGTTGTAACTTTAAAACTAGAATAGAGGGGAAAATAAAATACACATTTTCGAATGTATAATATATATATCAGTGTATTATATAAAGCAATATTCATGCAGGATGGAGAAATGATTTGATTTACAAAAAAGGCATTTTTACCAAAATTATTATAATTGGATAGATTAATCATCAGTCAAAAGGTGATTTGATGACATATTTGACGATGTAGGGTAACTTCTGAATTATCGGACAGTTCCACTTTTCCAGACAAGTAAGATATAGTTTATGACATTTATTATTATTTAACTCTTTCTTTTGATTATTATCTTTTTTTTTCTTACTAATCACAAAAAGTGGAACTACCCTATAACTCAGTACTTACCCAAGATTTGTCAAACTAATTGTTTATGGATGATCAGTGTATTAAAATAAATCCATTTTTAAACAAAATTGTTTCTTTTAACCTTTTTGTAAACAAAATTTCGATTTTGTAAAATCCAAAAAAAAAATTCCAGTGCTGTAAGTATACATTATTTCAGTTGATGCATATAAATGCTTTTTTTCTGACAAAGCTAAAAAGTAATCGTGAGTCACACACAATAAGTCGTCCCAAATCAATAGTAGTACGTACCTACATAGTGAATGTCATAGCAACACAGTACTTCAATATCTATGTGATTTTGAAACACATATGTGACATCAATTCGTGACACCTTAGAAATGGAGTAGTCATTTGAATGTTGAACTAGAATATTTTTACAGTATTATTTAAAAAATATCCTGAGTGAATGTAAATCAGGAAACACTTTGATGATAAATAAATTTGAATATATGAGACTGTTTAAGTAATTTTTTGAAAGTTCAAGTTGATTTTTATTTTATTCGTCACTGTTATAACACTACAAACAATTATTTAATGAAAGGAACTGGTCGTGCAGTTAGAATATCTTCACAAATTTAATTGCATCTACAATACATTTCAATCAGATTAATATACTCATTCTATTTTAATTACACACTATGATAATAATATTATGCTCTAAATCATGTATGCTGAATGTAAAGATAATAGCCTCTATAGTAAACAAGTTTTAGAAATTTTGTCGCCAAAGGCCAACAATTTTAGGAAACATATGGCCATAATCGACTAAAGAATATTTGTTCAATATAGAAGCTAGTTCATTACTCAAGGCAACATTTACTATAGAGATTCTATTATAGAGCAGTTCTACTGTTACGATGCGTTACATTTAAAACGTTATACTATTCCTATCGATATAGTTCACCCTTATACATTTTATATTTACTAGTGTACTTTCCCGTTAAAAATGAAGGGTCATCATCAATACCATCAATTTATTTATTAAAATTTATTAAAAGTAACGAAATAATTATTACGTTACTTTTAATGAATTCAATTAAAATTAAATTTTCTGCATAGTCTAATATATCTTATAGATTAAATAAATTTAAAAATTGAATAGAAACAGGATATTTAAATATCAAGTCAATATATTCCCGTGCGTATCATAGTTACATTCTTCAGGCTTAATACCCGTCGAGTAAAAGCGAACACCAAATAAATAAATAAACACACTAAGGAAATTATTAGTATAGATATATAATAAAATCTTTCATAGTTCAGATTCGTGTAACCATTCCAGGAAAATTATGAAAGAATAACATCCTATAAGATCCCTTGCTGTAGATAGATCTATGCTGTAGATAGATCCCTATATTTGAGTGATGAATTATCTTCTTTTCAATCATGAAATCACTTTGAAATCTTAAATATACATTTTTATTTAGTTACTGCCAGGGTATTTTCTTGTAGAACATGCACATACATAGTAAAATGATCTTATAATCTATTGTTTAATAGAACTAAAATTGAAGAAGCTATGCAAATTTCTATCGATTAATATAAGTCTTAATAGTTTGTAAATATGTTTTTTATGAGTTTTTCCCTAGTATTTATTAGTGAATATAAAGTGCAGAGTGACTTTAAAGTTGCTAAAGTACAAGAAAGTTCCAATTTTTTTACCTACTTGGTCGATCTTAAACGAGAATTTCGATCTCTGAAATTTCCAAGTAAGTCAGATGTTGTGCTTCCTCTTTTCGCGTTATAAAAACGTAGCGATATTTTTCCTCCATGTCATCCAGTCTGATGTTCCACCAGTACCCGAAGCCTCTGGGGATTGAAGTTATTTCACTCACAACAACCCCGTTTTCGACTGCCCCGCTGCCAACTGCAAAGTTGGTGACATAGATCTGAAAAAAATACGGTACCTACTTAATCATTTATTTCTAAAACTTCAACTTTAAATAGTTTGGTCCTTAAAGTGATCTTAAATATCCAGCAAAAATTACTTTTAAATATAATTTTAGGTAAGTGTTCCATTCCTAAAAGAACTATGAAATAATAGTATGTATGATAAAAAAACAACTAATAAGTAATAGTATATATACGACAAAAATGATAAAATAATTATGTAAACATTTTTTAATGTTTGTTAAGTTTTTGTAAAGTAAAAATAATTGACTCACCTATAGGTTATGGTTGAAAAAGTTACTTTTTTCCAAATTACTTTTTCATTGTATACAACATTCAAATACAAGTCAAATAATGTGAGGGAATTAAAAAATCTCTCAACATACCTAAATTACCTATATAATCGGTTCTAGGAAATTTTGGTCTTAGAAAATTCGGTCTCGGAATGTTCGGTCTCAGGTATAAATAAAACTTATGAATTAGATGTATTAGGGGGTATGCCACACTCCGAACCCCCCTGCCAGGTCACTAAATAATCATGAAATGTGCAGTACAACAAACTACCGGTTACATCAAACTACATAACAGCAATTTATGTTGAGAGGACATTTGTAATTCAGAGAGCAAAATTTTCGCAACCAAAATTTTAAGACCGAATATTCCAAGACCGAAATTTCCGGCCACCCTATATAATCACCTGAATTCGAAATAACATCAATTTGTTTCACCCAATGAAAGTACGTATGCACAATTTTGTAATTATCATATAGATACACTAAATGCTTTAATTAGATTATATATCAGAGTCAAATTGAAGTAAAGAAAAATATTATATCAGTGTTGGGCATTAAAGTTCGGATAAAATTTCACGAACGATAAATTTGGAGAGACAATGAAGAAGATACTAATATGAACGTCTAATTAGCCGAATACAACGCTGACAACGGTGTAATTCCACGATGAACTACTTCTGGGTTAGCTTTACGTAGTTGTACAACCCAAGGAGATCCAGGAGGCAGTGGGTGAAATAAAATACATTTTAGTCCCAGCATCATGAGATTTTTTTATTAAGATTTAATAATGTCCTTTTAGAAATAAAAGAACTCTCTCAGCGGCTAGAGAAGCAAAAAGGATTTCAGAAAAGCAGAGTCATGGTTGTAGAGTTTGTTTGTCAAAGGAGAAGTTTGTCACTACAGTTGACCTGGCTTATAATCGCAAAATTAAAATAAGAGTTGGAAGAAATGTAAAAAAACTTCTCTTCATTATTACCAAAAAACTTATTTCGAATCATGAGATCCTCACGGTCTTGGAAAACGATTTCAAAAACCTGGTGGTATTTTTTTTATATTTTCGTTGATCAAGGTTCCAAAAAAAGTTTAATTTTCATTTATCAAAAATAGTAGCAAATTTTCATGTTGAAATATAGATCTTGAAGGCAATGTTTGATATTACTAAAAATAAATTCGAGAATGGCACCTTGTGGACATGCAAAGAAGACAGACGGTATTCTCACAAGATTCTCCCTTTCCCTCCTGACGGCATCTTCCTTAGCCATGTAATTTTATGTTATTTCAATATGTTAAGCATGGAACTTGATGGAAATTTCTGCTTTGGGCTGCGAATGTGTAAATGTATTTATTTAAGTTATTAAATAAAATGTGTTATTGCGACTCTATTAAGATGCTTTCAAAGAAAAAAAAAACCAAACATTATGAAAAATGAGTCTCAAGAGGGAAAGGGTTAAGTTATAGAATTCGTGACCTCTAGACTCCCTTGAATATGAACCAATAAACTTTTCTATTTGGTGAAGGGAATAGGTTTAAGTTGATTGCTCTAAGAAACTAGCATGCTAAAATGATTAAATGAAATATTAGGGTTCAAAGGCATATTCCAATTCTCAATGATTTACTCCATCTAATCATCCAGCTTAAAATTCTGAAATTATGTTTTCGTATTTTTTTTTTTTTTTGCAATTTGCGGCAGCTGGTTATACAAAATATTTGATAATTAAATGATAGATTGTATTCAATATCATTGTCATTAACTATAAAATGATTTTTAGTTTCCGATATGTCCTGTCAAAAACAAATATGCAAGAAGATAATTTTTATGGTTTATGGTCCGAATACCAATTATAAATTGAAAAAGTATTACCTTTATGTTCATAAAGCGAAGAGTGGATACATCTTGCCTGGCGATTATTCTGATTCCTTTAATCAGTTGAGCAGTGTTCAGGTCAACTTGAAAGTAAGGATACTTATCACCTGTGGCAGTGTGGAAGGTGTCACCTGAATTCTCATCCGTGATTTTGCCATCTACGGCATTCGAAGAAACACTGTAGAATAAGAATAAAATAAATGTAAACTCAGAAAATAAATCCGGACTATTATCAATTACAGATTAATGATATCATGTTCATTGTCAAATTATTTTTAGTTCAACTCTCTTTATTTAGTTTTGGGAAATTTTGAAAAATCTACCTGACATTAAATGTAATCCATTATAAATTATGATCCATCATCGAATCATTTATATTCATAAATTGATGAAGTATACTCTATTATTGAATAGTTTCCGATTGGAAAGCGGCTATAAACTTAATTTTTGATTTGTTTACAGTTATAAATAAGAATAAAATATTTCTTCTTTGTATTAGATGACAATTCTAAATAAACTATTTGAAATGATTAAATTATTGATAGTAAAATCTACAAAATAAGAATTTATCGTATTGTAATTTATTTAAATGCTATTTTAGACTAATTACATTTTTGAAACTGTTAGTTTTCGTACTATAAGCTACTCTTTTTATGATGAAATGGAACCTACCCACTCCCATGTATTGTTGAGCCTAGAGTTGTTTTACTTAATGCAACGTTCGTACCCATCAAATGAAGTACGTTGGCTGCAGCAGCAGGAGACCATTCGATGAACACCATCACACAGCTTGTATCTGATATAAAAACTGGGTCTAGGCTGATTTTCCGAAAACGAATTGGCCGAAACTAAATTTACCGAAAACTAATTCGCTGAAAATGATTTTCCGAAAACGTGTTTGCTGAATCCAAAATTTGCCGAAAACGAATTTTCCGAAGTACAGATTAACCGAAAGACAAATTTTCCGGATGACTAACTTGTCGAAAATCAAATTAACCCTAATGAGTTTGACGTGTGTTTTCTAGGCACACATTTTCTCAATTACTTTATATCTTTCATGTCATTCCTTTAAATTCACTGGCCTTTCTTGACTCTGTTCCTACATGAATACCAAATATATTTTTGTATTCCAAAGTTAAATTTTTCTTACGTATCGGTGTAAATCAGCGTGAATCACGTAAATTATGGAATTAATTGTACTTAAGTGATGTGTGGCAACGTAGAAATATAGTTTCGTTAACCAATACGCAAGCATTTTCCCACGTTTTTGTGTAGTAGAGACAAATGCACGAGCTGTGATTGGTTCACACTCCATCCAATCACAGTTCAGCTCTCTCAGTTGCCAATGTCTTATATACCTATGTATTTATTTCTCCATATATATTCAATATTTTTACTTGAAATTTGGTACGCATTATCTTACTACATATACTAACAACTTGTAAAAAATACAGTACTGTAGGTTTATAAATAGGACATGTGTTTTTTTAACACATAGTCAAACTCTCCCTTTGTTTTAAACAGTCAAACTCATTAGGGTTAAACGTATTTAAAAAGATTATTCTGTTGGACTTAGTAGTTCTCATCATTATATCTCATGCATAGAGATATCCCAGTATTGGGAAGATATAAACATAACTGATAGTTATGTTATTCATTACTAACAATTTTATATTTTAATCGCAATAAATGGAATACATATCAATAATGTCAGCCACAACACACCTTCTGTTTTGAATACTATTAATAACTGAATAAAAAATAAGAATCCTGTGAGTGCCTTATGTGGCGTAATTACACAGAGAATTTTAGTTTAGTAATCACACAAAGTTGTTCACATCCAGTTAAATTTAACCCGCTTTGATTTATATCATCCATGCATTAAACAAAGCTGTAAAGCGTTCACAAAAGAATGAATAAACATGTTAGTGACACACAATCTAAAAAAAAAGCCAAACGCTCAAATGAAAGAAATGAAACATGTTCTCAAAACTGACTGACTGACTGATACGGAATGAATTAATATTGACTGTCTTTAAAATATGAACAAAGACACAGAATCATTTAGTGGTACAAAGATTAAGTTACAATGATAAACGAAGAGATTGAATAAGTAGAGGATCATTTAGTGTAACTAAGGGTTGTGATTTCGTTGCTTCGTTCCCTTTCTGTATCTTTTGTGTAATTTTACATTTTGATTTAAATTTGTTTTCGACAAAATTGTCTTTCGGCAATTTTGCCTTTCGGAAAATCCTCACTACAACGAATCCTTTTCCGACAAATTTAGGTTTCGACAAATTCGTTTTCGGAGAATCAGGTTCGGCGAATTAGGGTTCGGCGACTTAGTTTTCGGAGAATTTGGTTTCGGAAAATTCGTTTTCGGCCATTCCACTGGATACCATAAAAACTTCATTTAAAAATATATATATAGTTGATATGTATTTAAGGTGGTTATAGGAAATTTCTATCTCGGAAAACACGGTCTCAGTTCATAATGGTGTTATTGAGGAAAAATAATAGAAAAGTTTAAATTATCAGTACTAAAATGTGAGGTTTATTTATTTAAATCGGATAACATCATTAACCGTTGTAAAATGATACATAACATTAGTAATTTTGACATGTTTTGACATTTATTTAACATGAGATTTGAGCGAAAATTCTGTCTTGAAATTTCGTTCTCGGAATATTATACTTTACGCGAGTCCTAATATATTACCTGGTAGGTACATGTAGCAGGAGCATCTCTTTCGATAGCACATGACGTCACAGTACAATCTTCTTTTTACGTAAACAGTTTCGTTTGATGTGATCTTGACATACTGGTCGTGAAACAAGTCAAAACATCTCTCCACTCCTCCTGTCGGGTCACATATCCCATCCATGCAAATCCAGGCAATGGCATGAAAAACCAACTCACTGATGAGCACAAACTTGAAGAATTTAACATCCATTCTGAAGAACTACGGTAACTGAATGTAAACCTACACACAGAGAAAGGATTAGTTGAATCAAATAAAAATTTGATTTGTTTTGACTCATATGAAAGGGTTATTTTTGCGCCTACCTACGTGGTGAGTTGCAGGTACTACTTAAAAATAGTTAAATTGACGTGGGTTAAAGCAAAACAGTCGTTTTGACTCACTCCTTAACTTAAAAAAAGTAGCGCCAACTTGCAAAGTAAGTTAACTTATACACCAGATACATTGGATTGCCAGTCGTTGTGAGTTCCAACAATATACTCTGTCATAGTTGTTTTAACATACTTTAAAATTCTCAAAAAAGTAACTTTTAACTCTCATAGTAAGTTAATTCAATATATAAAATGAATTGAATTAACTAATGTTTGATGACACACCATGTCATAGTTGTTTTAACACACATGAAAACATGAATAAAGTCCAAACCAACTCATGTAATAAATTGATTTAAAGCATAAATTGGTGACCCATATGATATGAGTAAACTTTTTTCTCTGTGTATAGAAGTTCAAATTCTATCTAAAGAATTACGGGAATTGAGTGAAAACTTAAATAAGTTAAGATTCACAATATGAGGAATTTTGGTAACTGAATGTAAATTCCTAAATAAGTTCAGATTTTCTAACTCTACTCTAACTGAACTCTACTCTAACTGAATATTAACATAAAGAAGTTGAGATTCAGGCTGAAGAACTACAGTAACTGAATGTAAACCTAAAGACGTTCAGATTCCGTCTGGACACCCACTGAGTGATTACTCTAGATTCTGAAACATCGATAAAAACCTTTTAGTGAGAACTAAGAATACATTCAGCGATAGAATCAAACCTTCTATAATTTTACTTAAACTGAGGCGTACTGTAAGTTATTGTGGTTAATTTTTATTATAATTTTAACTACGTTTTTATTTATAAGTAATATAATATATTTATATTGATATTGATACTGAAGTTGCTAAGTAGGTGAATTTTTTTATTCCACTAATATGAAATAAATCAAAAACTTCAAATTTATCTCATTTTGATTGCTCACAATAACAAACTTAGAACTCGAAAGTATATTTTCGAAGACAATCAAATATTTCTGTTTGATTTGTTACCAAATGAATTGAGGGTAAATGTTAATTAAGACTTGTGTATTCATGTTTCAACAATTTATTCGTAAATGTATCTAATTTTGAATTTATAGCAGAAATAGTTTTTATTGATTATCGGGCCAATTTTCTTAACAATATTTTTGACCTGTTGAAGTACCTTATGTCCTATTTTAAAAAACAAAAATATTTTCAAAGATACTGCATGAATAAAAATATATACTAATTTTAGGCTATTGTGCTTCTTATATACAGGATGATCTTAATATTTAAAATTGTCACCGTTTGAAATTATCTTGGATGTAAATGATAAAGATTATTTTCTCTCAAATTTAAAGTTATTGAACTGTTTCATTTTTACTCCATAAATTTGAATGTAAATGTTTATTTCATGTATGCCTGTTTAAGTAATAATGTATATGCTTTCGATTAATTTCAAAGTAAATTTTTTACCGAACACTTTTATTTGTAGCTTTTCGGTGAAACCTTTTTTTCATTTGACATTTCTAAAGTACCTTCTATCACATAAGATTGGTAGTATTATATGACTGATGGGTTATCGTGCTAAGGTTCTGTTAACACTAATGCACAAAAGAGGTCACACTAATAATTAGGCACTTACATTCGGTGTAAAATAGATGACATGATTCGAAGTGTACATTCATTTTATGGATATCTTACATAACAGTTATAAAATATAACAGTGATTTATCAATTCATGACCGTTGTTTAATGTGTTGGTGAAGAACCTAACTGAGATAGAATAAGATATGTATTTTTTTAAACACACAATCGGATATTATAGGAACTGTGATAATTATAATAATTTGAAATTCTAAACCGGTTTGAAAAATAAACCAATTTTTCAAGATACTAACCATAAAAGAATATATTGAAACTTCATATAAACCTGGAAATAATTCAATACTCATTTCAATTAATCATCGGTATAAAACCATTTAGGAATAATTATTCGTAATTAATCTAGCAAATTATAAGTTATATATTCCATGGCTATTCGTTAGTTGAAGTTGAAATACATGGTAAAAAGTAAAGAAAATTGAAAAAAAAATTGATAGAATAAACTTAAAATTGCATACATACCTCAGATCAATGCCTGGTTCAATAGGAAATAAACTAAGTTAAACTTAAGAATAATAAGGTAAGTAAATATGAATACCACTCAGGAATAAATGTATATTTGAAGAATTGCTAAGAACATTATATCGACCGTTCTTACAGTATTAAGGATTTTTTTTTAAGAAGAAGCAAACCTTCTTTAAATAATAATAAAAAAACAATTATCTTTATCTTTTTAGGAAATTGATCGTAAAAATTGATCAAAGGTATGAAAGAAAAAATAGAAAAGTTTAAATTACATTTGTTTGTCAATCTAGAATCATACATATATTTATGAGCTGATCGTAATTTAAGTGACAAATAAGGATTATATTTAACACCTCTATATGATCATAGTAACTAGTGTACACATGTCGTCATATAAATTTCATTAACACAGCTACAAAGTTTAAAATTATATGTGTTAACTCTAACTCAGATTTTATTCGAATTTCTTTAATTGATTTTCTTGACAATAACTCAAAACAGATCGATAAGTTTTTTTGAAAAATTTAGTATTCGATTTGAAAGATGTCCATTCATCATCAGGGACACGGATGAAAACAAAAATATAATAATTTTTTGTCAAACTGGTGTAGTTTGGATTGTATAATTTGCATACTGTATAACAATGTAGC
Source organism: Caprella mutica (assembly GCA_947561585.1). Lineage (NCBI taxonomy): Eukaryota > Metazoa > Arthropoda > Malacostraca > Amphipoda > Caprellidae > Caprella > Caprella mutica. Next base: position 36,824 of record CANNZV010003778.1, read on the forward strand.
TACGTAATAGTACATATTGAATCACATATTGACAAGTAAGATCAACAGGCCACTTAAGATCAACAGGGTTAATGCAACTAGTCAAATGGAGTATTTTTTATTTAGAATTTTTTTTTCAACTTTGCTCCCTTCACCCCCATCCCCAATAAACCCCAATTATGGAGGTACTTTTAAAAGGCATCAACTCATACAGCTTATGAGCTACATACATATTATTGGTTTTATCTTGTTCAGAATTTAGTTGTCTACAAAGTTACGAAGCATTTTTTTAAAAATTCAAAAGAAAAATTGTAACATTGTAAAAACGTTCCAAAAAACGTTGATTTTTTTGTATATCTCATTGCACTTCCTCGCACATTGAGAAATTTGAAAAAAATCGTTTGTAACTTTGTTAACAATTTATTTACGAAGCAAATAAAACAAACTCTATGTCTCTAACTCCAAAAATGTACGATTTGATGCCTTCGAAGTCGAAAAATACACTTTTCAGGAGAGCCAATTTACAGACTTTTTTTTGAAAAAATTGTCAAACTCAAATAATTTTGGTTCCATAGATTAGTGTGGAGACTCCTGTTTGGTTGCTGCGTTCTCTTTTTGATGCATCTAGTCAACAAATCATTTGATGTGAGATCCAAATAAACCCTCAATACCTCTGCAGACAGGTCTTTTGACAGCCCTAACAGGTACAATTTAAAATATTCTCTATATATGTTTTTGAAGCACTTCTAGATTGTTTTTAACTCTACTATTTTAACACGTTATTCGGGACAACATATTACATCATTTCCTGCAATTTTTTTTTTTCAGATTTGAAAGAGACGGACCACTTAACTACTCTTTTGATATTTTTGGAAACCCTTACTCAGTATAAATATTTTCAAATACAATAAGTAGGTATCCAACATTCGACTTTTAGTCTATTCATCATCAAATGCTGAAGATGAATAGAGATTCATTTATCATCAACCTGAAGAGAGTGATAAGACAGACCTTATAAAAGAGAACGACATTTTTTGAAAAATTGTGGCTATCATTCAGAGGATATCATTTTAATAGCTAAATAAAGAAAAGAAAAACATCCAAACTTTTTATTTCTTGTCTCAAACTAGAGGCTTCTTTATCTTTTTTAATTATTAATGAATGGGTCAGATGTGTATGAATAATTAATCACTCTTCATTATATTAAGTGGGCCACAAAACTTGAAAGAATTGGAGATGCGGATTCAGGAAAAAATCGCTGCAATTCACATTGCGATGTGCAGAAGAGATTTTTTGTCTATTAGGCATATAGCACCCTTATGCCTCTTTCACACGAGTGGTTTTCTCATACCGCTGTTTAAAAGTAACTGCATGAAGAAAGTACCAACGCCTTCTCACACGGCGTTTATTTCAAGCCACATCCTGACCTGTGCTTTTAACATACAAACTTAATACAGTAAATTTTATTATCTAACGACAGTTGGCAAGTTTTAACAAGGAAAGTGCGTGGCGTTTCAATCATTCTTACTACATCTCGCTATTGCCTTATTTTATATTGAGACATTGTCAATATTGGGACAACATTGTCAATATTGGGACAACATTGTCAATATTTGGACAACATTGTCAATATTTGGACAACATTGTCAATATTGGGACAACATTGTCAATATTGGGACAACATTGTCAATATTTTGACAACATTGTCAATATTGGGACAACATAGTCAATATTTGGACAACATTGTCAATATTTGGACAACATTGTCAATATTGGGACAAATTTGTCAATATTGGGACAACGTTGTCAATATTTGGACAACATTGTCACTATTTGGACAACATTGTCAATAATTGGACAACATTGTCAATATTGGGACAAAATTGTCAATATTTGGACAACATTGACCCAGAAATCATTGCTACCTGGGACCATTATCCTTATAGTGCTGGCAGCAGCTCTCACCATTGATATGATTGTTGTTGTTCAATTCTTCTATTAACAAATTCTACACACACAGCGAGTTTTATTTACTTCAATGTGAAAAGCTAATTAAAATACGCAACAATGAACATTTTTAAGAATTATGTACCATATGATTTAAATAAATATATCATTTAGCTCTATAAATAATTGAGAGAAATTGCAGATTACCTCAAAGCTCACTTGGATATTTTTCTTTGGATGGAATCTATTTTTGATCAATCCAAATATAGATTTGAATCCTTTAACAAGATATATAGTTTTAAAGTTTTATTTCTAATAATAGAAAATCTAACCAATCTATACTTTCTCTTTCCATTGAATTATTATATATTGTACTTATCATACTAATACATATTGTAACTCAATTTAGCGAATTAGAATCACATGAAGTAGTTTTTACTTTTTACACTCGGTATGTAATTGTAACACATAGTTTTTACTAATGACTATTATTTTTGATCCATTTATTAAAAGTGACGCAATTTATTATATCGAAATGATTGTTCATAGATAATTTATGAATGAAATTTCGAAATTAATTTTTTTACTGATTTTGTAGATTTATTTTTGATATTATTTTCATAAATACGAATAAATTGCGTGTAATTACTTATCAATGTATTCAACAATTAAGTGGAAACTCTATTTGCTTAACAACATTAATATCGATAGCCAGAACTATATTGAATATAACAATTCAATAAAAGATAATTAATGTATGGGGAAAATAAAAACTAATTAGTTGACTCCGAAACTTATAATTAATATATAATATTATCGTAAATAGAAATGCTTACTAATCAAATTGTGCCCACCGAATACTGATAATAATTACCTTCGCAGAGCGGAAAGGTTATATTGTAGCCGTGGTATATTTATTTATTTATTTATCATCTTGTTATTTGCTTTACTGAAAAAGTGTTCAACCAAATTGCCTGAAATTTGATGAAACGATTCGTCAATGTCTAATGATCTACTTGTAGAACTTTGGGAGCGACCCGGACAAAGGTCAAGGTCATGGTCATTTATAACTCAAAAGAATTGAACCATATTGCATGAAACTTGGTGGGATGATTGGTCGATATACAGGAACCATTTTGTTACATTTTGGGAGTGATCGGGTCAAAGGTCAATGATCAAGGTCAAGGCCATTTCTAACTTAATAACTCAAAAGGTATTCAACCAAATTGTCTGAAATTTGATGGGTTGATTAGACAATGTCCAGGAACCAACTGGTAGAATTTTAGAAGCGACCCGGTCAAAAGGTCAAGGTCAAGGTCATTTATAACTCTATAACTCAAATAATATTGAACCAAATTGCATGAAACTTGGTGGGCTAATTGGCCACTATCCAGTTACCAGTTTATTCGATTTTGGGATAGAACGGGTCAAAGCGGCTGCGAAGGTATGCGCTCTACCGAGTGCACCTAATCTTGTTATATATAAATCACAAGAAATGCATAATGAAATAATTTGATTATAAACGTATAAAATTATACAAAATGAGTGCAGAAAAAAATGTTAATCAAAGTAAACTGATTTATTTTATTATCAAATAATTATAGTAATGAACACTAATGTAATTATGATATATATATAAATTAATGAGAGTAACTATTCTAATATTTATTACATTTATATTTTTATGTAGAAACTCTGTAAAATAACTAATTTTTGTAAGTATAGGTCATTAATTTTGCATATAAATATTAATATTTCCGAAAGATATTATCTAAATTACCAGCTTTTAACAGTTATATGATTTTTAATGTAAAAATGACCCTGGCATATATATAGTATGACACAAATATATTCGGTTTATATGTATTAATAAACCGAATTATTTAATGCTCATCGATAATAATCATAGATGATTGATGATAATTATAGGAATATTATTATGGATTTGGTATAACATGGCTATAATATCTATCATATGATAATGAAAACAATTGAATATATGTGCTCTTGTTAACATTTTTCCAATATACCAAATGCTAAAACGATGTGCATGTAAAACAGGATTATTTTGAAGAAAGAGAATGGTCCAAATACTATGTATACAATATAATGATTAGGTTTCTTCTTAATAGGACAATAGAAATTTCATGAAATACTAAGTTTAGTTATATTGTATAGTCAATAAACATATTACATACAGCATATTGTTCACATAATATGCTAAATGGTATTAGGTAAATTTTCAGAATTGTTCCAAATATAAATATTCGGGAAAATGTAACTATTGATAGAGCTATTTGAAGGATTTCATTAAATACACGGAAAATGTATTATGTAAAGTACATATCTTTTCTTTATCCTTTTTTCCAAAGAATTTTGAACTTTAAACAAAAAAAGTTATTGATACACTAAATCGATCTCGGTGCACATTTAATTCCATTTTCGAAAATTAGATGGATCTCTTTTGGAAATATTCTGATTACTTTTATTATGCTTTTTCAGAAATGTTTATACAAGAACTTCCACTTCGTCTACCTCCAGATAATTTGGACCGATGGCAGTAATTCTTTTCAGCACCACATAGCGGTAAGTACTTGGTAAGTTCACCCTTATGTTGTACCAGTAGCCAAAACCAGGGGGACCAACAGGGACAGTGTCCACCAGAGTGTGCAGTTCGTAGTTCTTATTGGTTAGTGGGGTGTTGGATAAATAAATCTGAAACACAATCTTCATTGGTATCTGAATGATTTTCATTTTCATGAAAAGAAAAATCTACATATTCCTATTCGATGATATTTTTTGTGTGGAAAGAAACTTCGTCTCGACTAAATCATTTGACTTAAATATTAAGCCTTCCTTGAATTTTATGAATTTTCATTCCAAATTTGAAATGAATAAATATTGTTCATGTAACAGTTATTCATACCTATACTATATTTTTTTAATATAATAGACAAACTAACTAACCTTAGTTTTGATCATAACCTAAAAATAGGATTATGAAGCTATAGGTACTCACGTCAACGGCGCGAAAACGTTCAACATTGTAGTAGTCAAATCTGCTTATGGCTCTGATTCCTCTTATTTTGTAAGAATCAAGAAGGTCAATCTGCAACCATGGGTCATTGTCATTACCAGCGTGGAAGAACTCCTTTCGGTACTTGCTAGTAGCCTTTCCATTGACAGCATAGAAGGGGTACCTGGTGTAACGAAGAATAAATATAAGTATTGAAAAAAGGGTCAAAATCATTTATAAACTATTTATTTTCAACCTACAGTTGCTTATTATTCGTAGATGAGGATGTCGCAGTTTTATCTTTTGCCACATTCTTTCCCATTGTGTAGAAAGCTGATGTTCCAGAAGGAGGATTTCCGGTGAACATCAGGATGCATTTATTGTCTTCTGATAAATATTGTATTCCATTATTATGAATAGTATAATAATGATTTGTATCTTCACATAAACTATTTCAAAATCTAGATTTAAGACTGAATTTCATACCTGGGAAATATAGTGAACATGTACATTTCCTGTTTCCACACAACAAAGAGCAAATCAGAGAGTTGTCCACTTCAGACACCTCGGAAGAGACAGGTTTGACGTAGACTCCATTAAATAGATCGTAACATCGTTCTTCCCCCTTTGAGGCATCGCATTCACCATCCATCAGAGTGCTACAAATCCACGCTAAGCTTGGCTTAGTCAACAAACTGAGAATCAGCCATGCAGAAAAGAACAAATCCATCACTGATGAAGATCAACCAGTATTTAACTTTTCTGAATAATATGGACTTATCCAAATGATATCGATAACTCTCGCTGATTTAGTTCGACAGCACTTTTTCGAAAATATTCAATAGTATTAAGAAATATGCTTTTTGTTATAAAAAAATTATTTTAAATAATGTATGATGAGTTTTTTACACATTTTCATATATTTTGAATGTCCGTTCTACTTCAACCCCAGTAACCTAGCCCTCAAAAATTTGCCTATAATACTAAAACTCTCATAAAATATATTCTGAATTGACTTTTCGATATATTTTCTTCATAAATACCTTAATACATTCATTGGTACTTGCCAAAGAATAGTTTTTAGTTTAAATTAAAAGTAACAAGCTAATGTACGAAACAAATATATATTAGGTATCATTGTACTGGGGCTTTTTATGCGTAAATATTCACGCACATTTTACTTAGCAGCTAAGTGCTACAGTTAATTGATTATAGCTAGAGATTCATTCCTAAGTAATCAAACACACTCGTGCATCTTATGACCGGACGGAGTTCTTATATACTTCTAATATATATGAATAAATGCTCATAATATTAGCATATCTTACGATTTATCACCTTCATTTTATCCAATCGCATGTAGTTATGTGAAAAAGTAAGAGTCAAGTTAAAACTGCTTCCAAATCTATTTAAAGATTAAAGTTATTATTATTTTTCCATGAAGAATGGCACGCCGACGCCAGCGGCTAGGTTGACACAAAATCATATCTATATCACAGAAAAAGTTTGATTATTTAAACAAGTTATATAATATTTTCCATTCTATTGGAAACCGAATAAATGATTTTCTTTACTCATATCAAGCATATTATGTAAAGAATATAAATACCACTTATAGAAGATCTTTTGATTACAAATATTAGATCGATAATGTTAAACTAGGAACTATTTGAATATAAATTTCCGGATGATATTAGCACTGTAACATTAACTTACCAAAGTACTGAGTGCACTGACGTACTCATAATATCAAAATGCTACCACTATTTACAAATAATGTATAGCCAATTTACTCATCAAATATATTGTATATTAATGGTCCATCATACCAAATCATAATGATTATACATTAGATATAAGGTATGTAGAAGTATTACTGAATAAATAGGAAATACTAAAATGGTCCATTGATCGCAAAGTGAATTAGTGTATAATCATTTATATTGTCATAAGTTAAAAGAATGATATAAAATTGTATAATTTTTTACTGCTGACCTATCATATATCATCAGCAATGAATGATGTGGTAAAACGGGCTTTGCAGAGAGCAGGACTCCCTTCAGTACTTGAGCCTCCTGGACTTGACAGAGGTGATGGTAAACGCCCTGATGGTATTACTGTGTTTCCTTACATGAATGGAAAGAGTCTGATTTGGGATTGCACGTGTGTCGACACATTTGCCGAGACACACCTCAATGATTCCGCAGTTGAGGCCGGATCAGCTGCCGGGGCTGCGGAGAACCGTAAACGTCAGAAATACTCCGCCCTTGGAGATGCATACATATTTGAGCCAATTGCTATAGAGACCACAGGAGCGTACGGTAGAACGACCTCCTTAATCATGAAGTCCATAGGTAGACGCCTTGTTGAGACAACGAATGATCCAAGGGAGTCTGCCTGGCTCCAACAGCGAATGGCTCTTGCGATCCAGAGAGGGAATGCCTTCAGCATCCTCTCAGCCGCGAAGGAGAGGTTTTAGAGGGTCGGGTCCACCCCTTCAGGGAACTCAACCCCTCACTCGTAGTTCCTGAAGGAATTTCCTCTTCTGTAAAGATTTTATCCTTCTTGTTTTTAATGGAAAAATATTGTCTTTAAAAAAAAAAAAAAAAAAAAAAAAAAAAAAAAAATATCAATCACCGGTGAATTCAAAATCCCAAAATATAATTTATTAGGCATGAAATTGAAATAATGTCTTAAAAATATATTTAACTACCACCTCAGTGTGAAGGTTTATTGCCAATATTTCTTATACAATTAATTAGGAAGTGAACGCTTAATCTGTTTCTCTTTTGTTTTAACCTTTACGAATTTATGGCATTTATAGAAAAAAATTAATTTAGAGTGGAGATGACAATTAAATACAATATCCTTAAAAACTTATCCGCATGGAACAATATATTTTAAAATTCTCTTCTATTTGTAGTAACCTCTTAATTTCTAACCTTAGAGGTGCTACACAAATAAATTACCAGAAAAAACTCTAATTACATATTATAAATAAGAATATAGAACCATATTTGAAATGATTTGCTTATTTATAGTCAGTAACCTTAGTTGTAAACAGAGCTGTGAAGTTGGAGTTGTGGAATCGGAGTCAGAGTCTTTTTTGGTGGAGTCGGAATCAGGAATCGAAAATTTGTACCGACTCAAAACTGAAGTGACAAGATTTAGAAACATTCATTTGTTCTTCAGCATATTAAATATAATATAAGAAATAGTAACTGCTCATATATATCTATAAATTAAATCAATAATAATTATAGTCTAAACACTCAAATGACTCGATAGGACTCATAAAATATCATAAAGAATAGAGTAACTAGATTACGTGCACTCGGTAGAGCGCATACCTTTACCGCCGATTTGACTCGTTCTCTCCTAAAATTTATTAAACTGGTAACTGGATAATGACCAATCGTCCCACCAAGTTTCATGCAATATGGTTCATTACTTTTTGAGTTATTGAGTTATAAGTGACCTTGACTTTGATCTTTGACCCAATTACTCCCAAAATTCTACCAGATGGTTCTTGGACATGAACCAATCGTCCCATCAAATTTCAGACTATTTGGTAGAATACTTATTGAGTTATAAATGACCTTGACCTTGATCTTTGACCTGATCGCTCCCAAAATCTAATAAAAGGGTTCTTGTATATTGACCAATCGTCCCACTAAGTTTCATGCAGTATGGTTCAATACTTTTTGAGCTATATGTGACCATAACCTTGACCTTTGACCGGGTCACTCTCAAAATTCTACCAGCAGGTCACTGGACATGGAACAATCATTTCACTAAATTTCAGGCAATTTATTCGAATACTTTTTCAGTTATGCGAATAACAAGATGATAAATAATTAAATAAATAAATAAATGCCGTCTATAATTTAACCTTTCCGCATTCTGCGAAGGTATTAAAATAATTTATGTTAAGGAGACCTTCGAGTTTTGACTTTTGAATCAAATTAAAAATATTTTTGTATTTATTTCACAGTAAAAAGAAAGAAAAGAAGCTTCGTTGTGGTTAGGGACAACTTTTGAACACATAAACATGATGGTGAGTTCTGTCACACGGTCTCCGAACTGTTATAATTTGGATTCAAATTTTTCTAATAATGTGTTCTCTTAATAGTTAATTTTTTTATATAAAGTCATATGAAAAATGCTTTCTTTAAATATTTTAAATATTCATTTATTAAAATTTATATCCTCTCCCGCTCTATTTTATCTCTAGATTAAAATGAGTATTATAAATAATTTCCAAATGTTCGCACAAACTGCATTGTTGTAAGCGCAAAATTTAGAAGGAAAGGAAAAAAAAAAATCAGTAGATTTAAATTCTCAAATGTTTTAATGATTTGGAGAACTATTTTTTATTTAAATTTGATAGAATACTTTGTATTATATTTCAATAGTATATTTTTGTGAACTAACCACCAGTAGTTAGTTGTAAATAAAGCGCACAGTAAATGATTAAAATATTCACTAACATTGGTAAATAAAGTGCACACTGCACAGTGAAGGGTTAAACCAACCGCCAATAGCCGTAAATAAAGTGCACAGTGAAAGTGAAGGATTAAGCAACCACAAATAGTTGTAAATGAAGTGCACAGTGAAGGGTTAAAACAACCACTAATAGTTGTACATAAAGTGCGCAGTGAAGGGTTAAAATAACCACCAAAAATGGTAAACGATGTTCACCGTTAATGGGTACAATAACCGTCAATGGTTGTAAATAAAGATGAAAGTCAAGTATCACATTACATTCCATTCATATCTCAAAGAATATATCCCCACAAAGGGTTAAAATAACCACCAAAAATGGTAAACGATGTTCACCGTTAATGGGTACAATAACCGTCAATGGTTGTAAATAAAGATGAAAGTCAAGTATCACATTACATTCCATTCATATCTCAAAGAATATATCCCCACAATAAAGTTACGAATCAGAGAGGTGGTTGTTCGCGAAGGAAGTTGTACTTATTATTACACCCCGCACGAGTTGAGAGGGTAATGGCAGCGGTCGTGACTGTTTGCAGGAAACAGCAGGATAATCGTCTCGCAAAACCCTCGTACAACATTGGTAAAACCTGAAAGCGAAACATCAGAATAACAAACATGTTGATGATGGGTGGTGTCAGATATAAATATTAAAAAATACATAATATAATATATTTATATTCAATTTATTTATGGTTCATTATATATAATGCTCAATGAAGCTAAAAAAGAAGGTGTATTCTTGTAAACAAATGAGAGGAGGAAGTATACAATTGTTGTAATATTTTGTGGATTGTCTCAACTTTAACATTTAAACATTTTGATCATTTTAACCCTACTTGCTGTTTTGAATAATAGAATATTTTCATTCACCTGAGCGTCATTCAGCAGTGTACCGAACATGCCGCTATTCTCATCAAACAAATCGTGTCCAGTCTACATTTCACACTCGTAGTTGGTAGGTCCTGAAGAAGAACATGTGAAGAATTAGATCTTGTTCATATTGTTGATGGGTTAACGCTAACAGTATATATTTTGAGCATTTTTCCTCTGCTTTGTTTTGAATGTCCGACGAACAATATGAGTGTTTTGAATTCATATCATCTACTGAAATCACCGATTGTAAGCTGGCGAAAGTGATTATAATTTTGCGACTGGGAGATTTCTATATACATTATTCTAACCTGACGTTTGAAGAGCGAGTAACAAGGACATCAAATCCTTGACATCTTTGAAGGTGATCAGGCTGCTAGTTCTTCCATAACAATCGCCATGTGCACATATCCAATTCTTCTTTACATTGCTGTAGTAGAGACACTTATCATTGACCAAATTGAAATTTTCTGAACATGATTCCTTTGTAGTGTTCTGTGATTCAATTGAAGAGACAACTGAAGGTAATTCTGAAGGTAGGATAGTACTAAACTTTATTGAGGATTCTATCAATTCTTTTTTTTTCGACCTATAAATTTAGAAGTAATTGTTTTTATCTAAGATATTCCAAAATTAAGTTACAGTTTATATGCATCTATTAAATTAATAACTTACAAAGGAATATTAGTTAATGTTGCTGTAGATTATAGAACATATTAGGGACTAATATCAGTACAACAACTCTGTAGTAATGTAACAAAAGGAACTGGGGTAAATTCCGAGTTATCGATTAATTCCACATTGCCGATCTTATAATAAAAGGATGCATAATTAAACATTTTCTGTTAATTGGAATCTATGATACATACAGGCATCATAAAAAGTAAATACCATTCAAAAAATAAAAAATAAGTAATTATAATAATTATGTATCCTTTTCTAGTTTGATCGAAAATGTGGAACCAGTCGATAATTCGGAACTAACCCCAGTGAAACATATTCTCAAGTAAGAGTTCAGAAAGAATTATACAGAACTGTAATATACTGTAATGTTCAAAATGTCGTAAATGCTATAGCATAAAAATCATTTTGATAAAGATACTAGAATATCCTAATTATTAGATATTCAAGAGGACTATATTAACAGTACTCTGAAAGTGTCATAGGTTCCATACCAATCTGACCTTCAAAAGCTTCTGATTGTCTTGTCATGAACTGTGTCATCCACTTACTGATTACTGAGACGTTTCAACAGAAAAGTCCTAAATCGTACATTGTCACCCAGCGTGCAATAAGATCATACAAGAGTGAACGCTAAAAAGAATTCATTTTAAAATCGCTATAACTATTTTTACATATGAGATAAAAAATTCAAACATAAATTAATTGGAAGAAAAAATGTTAAATTTTATTTATTATTTTGTATAATCAAATTTTGTCCAGAATGTCTGTCGTCACCAGTAAATACATTTCTTAATACGATTATTTTTAAATGACTATCTAGCATTTCACTGTTATTTTAAAGTCTTTATAAAAATTAAAAATGTAACTTTAAAAAGGTACAACGATGCACCTTTTTGTTTTATGTACAACTTTAATCACCAGTAAAATGATCGGTAAGGACATTGATATTTTTATTTTCCCTTTCGTATCGAATAGTGTAATATTTCTGATGGCGTTCAATCTGGAAAAAAACTGATTCTACAAGAAAAAAATTGACTTTCTTTTCTTTTGAATTATCTTTTTTTGAATTTCTTATTTCATATGCAAATACGGTTAATCAGTTATGGCGATTTAAAAATGTATCCATTTTTAGCACTCAAAATGTACATTCTTGTAGATTCCAAATAGTCAAATATATACTTTAAATATTTATTTCATAAATCCAAAGAAACTCACCATCATCCAAAACATGATCCAAAGTAGTAGCGTTTCTTTGATCAGTGTGACAGGTGTAGGTACCTGACAAAGAGTATGTCATATTTCTAATAACAAAGAACCCAAACTGTGTAAACAAGGTGGGTGAGATTCGACATTGATTGGTGACACAAAATAAGATCCAGTCGGAACTGTAATGATCTGTACAATCTTATTATGCCCAACCCGAGTCCAGGAAATTGGAGTCATTTATTCCTAGGTGAGAAAAGATATTCTCATTAGAATAAATAGTAGGAAGTGTCTTAGTCTTCGGCATATTCCGAATACTATGAGCGTCTGAGTACCTCAACGTTCCTCTTCGTCAATTTAGTCAAATGAATGCACAATAATTAATGAAATATCTATTTCTCTTGTATGAGTTTTATTCGTTAATATGTTATTGAAATACATATACTCAATTGCTTTTGAATACTTATTTCTGTTCTAATTGTTAACTACAAGTCTGTTCTTCAAAAAGGTTCCCTGAATACTATACTCACATGATCAGTACCTGTGTCAACATTACAAGGTATATATAGACTGTGCTGTTGAGTGTAGTGAATAACTCTGGGAGATTCAATCTATTAGCTGTTGGAAAAAATAGAATAATTGATACCACATAGATTTCCTTATGAATCTGCAAGTTGTTTCATCCATGCAATTGGTGAAATGGTTACATGAATTCGTCCAGGCATCAAATTTTAGCTATTACTATAATTATTTCAGTATTATTACAAGGTTTTCAGATTGTAAATTTCAAAACAAACAAGAAAGAAATATGCATTATAAATTCACTCACCTCCTGTCAGACTTAATAAGAAACTGATGACAGCAAGAACCAAAATATTGACGTCTTATGCTTCATTTTGAAGTAGAGAGGATTTTATCAATGGTAGCTGTGTACAAGATAAGACTGAACTGACAGTATAACACATGGATACTATGTTCAATGTCTTGTATAGTAGGCACCTACTCAACTAATAAATAGAGTATCATAATGGAGGTCATATGTATTTATTACTTTATTGTGTTCTAAGAAATACACAAGAATATATACATCATTAACCACTCGGCAACAGATCTAATTACATTAAAGTGCCAAATAAGATGAACATAGCGTTACAGATATCATTAATAACTACTCAATTAAGTCTTTTTATGAAATGGTACTCTTCAGTCAAGAGGGTTATTGAAATATCAATGTTCAAGGTGCCTCATTGCTTTTATGTTGCCTGCTTTCTGATTCGACGTACATTGCACTAAGAATGATAGAAGGGAATTGTTTTCGTAATATATATTACTAATAAATATTTTCCTATTCGAAAGCTCGAAACCTAAAAAAAAAAAACTTTCAAAATTGAAATACTCTGCAGTCTTCGTATTAGCAAGAGGATTGTTAAAATAGAAACTTTGAATTTATTTTGAGGTTGCAAGCTTTTAGTTGTTTTCGTACCCGAGAAACATTTCAATATGAATTTTAGGAGGAACAGTTTATCGTAATTTTGTTTGTTTCTCAAGATAAATAGACATTTTTCTATACGAAATCTCGAAACCTGATAATATTTTCAACGTTGAAATTCTAAAAACTCTCATGATAATATGGAAATCTCGTATGAATGCTTTCAATCATATTCGTGTGTACACAAATGATAGTTAGGCATGTGCTCATTTCACATACCTATACCTTATTCTGGAAAAAATGAAATACATTCAATGAAATTCTATTAAATTTCAATATGATGAAATTGAATTTCAAAGATATGAAAATGAATTTCAAAGATATGAAAATGAATTTCAAAGATATGAAAATGAATTTCAAAGATATGAAAATGAATTTCAAAGATATGAAAATGAATTTCAAAGATATGAAAATGAATTTCAAAAATATGAAAATGAATTTCAAAGAAATGAAATTGGATTTCAATGAAATGAAATTGAATTTCGAAGAAATAAAATTGAATTTCGAAGAAATAAAATTGAATTTCGAAGAAATAAAATTGAATTTCGAAGAAATAAAATTGAATTTCGAAGATATGAAATTGAATTTCGAAGAAATGAAATTGAATTAAAAAAAAAATGAAATTGAATCTCAAATAAATGAAATTGAATTTAAAAAAAATGAATTTCAAAAATATGAAATTGGATTTCAAAGAAATAAAATTAGATTTCAAAGAAATGAAATTGAATTTAAAAGAAATGATTGTATTTCAAAAAATGATTGAATTTAGAAGAAATGATTGAATTTACAATGAAAGATTAAATTTCAAAGAAAATATATTTAACTTTAAAGAAATGAAATAACTTATTAAATTTCAAAGAAATAACGAATATCAGAGAATTGATTGTATTTCAAAGAAATGATTGAATTTCAAAGAAATGATTGAATTTCAAAGAAATGATTGAATTTCAAAGAAATGATTGAATTTCAAAGAGATGATTGAATTTCAAAGAAATGATTGAATTTCAAAGAGATGATTGAATTTCAAAGAAATGATTGAATTTCAAAGAGATGATTGAATTTCAAAGAGATTTAAAAGAAATGATTGAATTACAAAGAGATGATTGAATTTCAAAGAGATTTAAAAGAAATGATTGAATTACAAAGAGATGATTGAATTTCAAAGAGATTTAAAAGAAATGATTGAATTACAAAGAGATGATTAAATTTAAAAATAAATGATTGAATTTCAAAGAAATGATTGAATTTCAAAGAGATGATTGAATTTCAAAGAGATTTAAAAGAAATGATTGAATTTCAAAGAGATGATTGAATTTCAAAGAGATTTAAAAGAAATGATTGAATTACAAAGAGATGATTAAATTTAAAAATAAATGATTGAATTTCAAAGAGATGATTGAATTTAAAAAAAAATGATTGAATTTCAAAGAAATGATTGAATTTAAAAAAAAGATTGAATTTCAAAGAGATGATTGAATGAAAATAAATGATTGAATTTCAAAGATATGATTGAATTAAAAAAAATGATTGAATTTCAGAGATACAGCTCCCATAGCTCATCATCTTCTACCATAAAACTGCACTCTATTGTAAAATATTCCCAGAATTTTCTTTTAAGTACATCTACTAGATTGAGAGTCCTTGGACACAATTATTTATATTTGTGAAACTTCATAATTCGCATATTATTTTAACAATAATATTACTAAATATGATGTTTTGAAAATTTCTGTTGTCAGAGTTTCCCCAAAAATGCCTAATAATGAAATTATATACTATAAAAAATTGATTAAAGTATTGTTATTGGTATCAAATGCAATTTTAGTTATACTGATTGAAAACCGCATAATCCACAATGGTTACTATTGATCAACACTCAAATTAAGTACTGTTTTCATTTCTTATTCATTATATTGTTGATAATTATTGGATTGTTTATTCAAATTTATTCAAATTTTGATCACCAATGCTTATTTTAAGCTGTATGATAATAATGGGGCTAGGTCAATAATCGATTCTTGGTCATTTGATTCCCATTCGTATTTTGTATGCTTATACACTTATAGTAGACATATTTTTTTATTGGTATATATATATTAATAACATAATATTTAATAGAAATAAGCACCTTCCATTGGATATACGTTTAAAAGAACTAAGCAATAAGAGTTATTATATCTCTTACAATGAATTGAATTACAATTAAATCATTTTGTGGTTAATAACATACATATATTATTTAAAATAAATATTTTTTAATCTAACACCTATATAAGTTAGACCGAAAACAGTTTAACTGAAAACTAACGACAAAATTGCCAAAGTTATTTCTTAAAATATATTCAACTCTAGGAGAGATAATTACTTGCTATTTTCAACACTTGTTTGATTTGTCATAAGTACGATTTGTAATAAGAGTTGGCTATGTCTTTAGTCTAATAAATGAACCAAAATTAATTTGAATACATAAAATATAATCGAGAATAATTTTAGGGTATATTATAAGAAATAATTTCTAAATGTGCTATATTATCTGACAAGATAATTAATTTGTTATAACAATTATTTCTAGCTTGCTGAAAAAAAATTATCAAGAGTAAATTGATCGGGGATCAAATAATACGGGGATAAAATGACCAGAAATCAACCGTATGGGATCAATTAACAGGCCATCGATAATAATAGACCATTTTAATAGGAGAAAATTTTACAGTGGAGCCATAAAAGTTGAAGAGTGTACTCCATCATCTTATAATGGCTCAATTATTTTATGGTCAATGAATATAACAGAACTCAACTTACATTTCTTTTTACCAAAAATAGATAATTACTTATAGTTTTTTGACTATTAACTCATCACAATTTTCTTAGATTCAAAACGTTAATTAGCTTCTGTTTCTAGGAATTACTGTTAAGAAAGAACAACTGCAAAATTTGACGACATCTCTAATATTTCAAACATTACATATCATATATCAGCACTTTATTGATATAGAACAAGTTAATCACAATACTTTATTAAATCATGGCACCAAATGACGTTGATTCACCAATCAATATCTTCATCAAACAAAACCATTCCATTATTTAATGACTATAATTTTACTTATTAGTTTAGTATGACACGTGCTATAAGTCAATAAAGTCAATATTTAACATATCAAAGCAGATTGATTGATTCTCTCCCTATAATATTATAGTTATGTATTAATAATATATAAACCTAATTGATTACTTTCATAATTTGGATAGTTTTCATTATATTTGCCAATTCGTAGAAAACAAATTACTGAATATCATAATGCATTCACCTATTTAGAAAATGACCATCGGGTAAATGTACATTTCATATATTCTTTCATAATAATGAAAATATTTTCATTACATGAATTAGTAATGATTGAATTGTTATTTTGCACTCGATTAATTGTAACTTACAAACATATAGGTTTTTTAAAACTAAGTACAAATCAATTATTGTGTGCATAGTCTCACCTTAAAAGACACATGCAGTAGTGCCGAAATAGTATCAACGGTTTCAACACCTTAAATCCTTTATGCTGTGAGAGGACATATATACCCCCTTTCAAGTGATTTATATGTGCAATAATTTAGAGGAGTTTTCCTTTAAACAATCCGTTGAACACATGTGTACGTATCATTAATTAATATCAATGTTTACGCTTACATAAGTAAAGAACAATATTGTTGAGGCTTTGTATGCTTGGTGTTTACATGCTTTGTTTGCTTATATATTACTTGGGTATTGTAAATACATTTTACTTAAGGAAATAAAGAGTTAAATACAAAGTGACACACGCTAGGGAGTAAAAATATCATAATAACCTTTCGAAGATTATTATTTTATTTTGCCCACTCCTGCTATTGAGAGTAAGAATAACCACACCGTAAGCAACATCATAATTAGATACTAACACTACAGTGGATGAATAACATCACCACCTTTTAATACACACACTACAGTGGATGAATAACATCACCACCTTTAAATACACACACTACAGTGGATGAATAACATCAC